>CM055265.1:104943731-105011601 GCA_029237695.1 Conchocele bisecta
ACGTGTTGACGTCACTCATTCATAACAATTTTGGATTCATACAAAAATGGTGCCTTTCTGTCTAATGGACTTCAGTGGATTTTAATATTTATGGCATACACGTATAGGGTAATTACCAAGTCGATGGTATTACATGTATAACAGAGCTGCCAACTGTTCTGATTTTTCCGTATTTGTTCTGGAAAATATGTTAGAAATACAGACAACAATTAAAAAAAAATCAGCTCTGGAATATCTGGAAATAATTCACAATTCTGCCAATAAATCCTATTTTTTTTTATTTACCTGTAATCATACTCGCCTAGGCGCTTACCATTTTGATTCTTGTTGTGTAGTAATAGTAGTTTCAAGCGCTCAGCGATATTGATTTCTTCATCACGTAAATTCATAAAATGTCTGCTCCAAAGCGCACTGCCAACGAATTTGGGTCTTTTTTTATCGAAAGAAGTTAGGAGAACACAGATGTTCATCACTGATTACAGCCAGACATGGCCCCATTTGCAAACAGTGTATGTAATTGTGATTTTCACATAGGGTAGCCTATGTATTGTAATCGCCTCGGACAGTTAGCCACGCACGCCCCAGACCCCCCTCGATGGGATATTCCGTAATGATATCTTGGAGTAACCATAACAACAAAATGCATTGTGTTACTCGACGTTTAACTGTCGAACGCAACCGCTAATTGAAAATAATATGAAAAACTACTTGCACTGAACAATATCAACAATGGATGTTCTACGTACAAAAGTACATCGGATTATTTTGTCGCTCTTTCAAGTTGTGATTTGCCCCCATTTGCGGCACAAATCGTGCGGTCATCGCTAAATTTAGTAACAGGCTATATATTTTTCGGCAGAGTGAACTCGCCTCCGAATACTCTCCGAAACACGCGACGCGTTTAACACACAAACGATATCAAGTTTGACCTTCCGACAGTCTATTTTTAAACTCACCCGACACCTGTGCGAAACGAAACTCGCACAAGTGGGTCTAACTGATGTTAATCCTTATTCTATCGATGGATTTACAGCGGATTTTAGTGACATTCCCGAATTCGGCCTGATATAATTGACATTTGTCTATGGTGGCCAATACACGCCAACATGAGTGTCAATTCTACGTTCAGGGAAGGGGGTCAATAAGTCAGTATTTAAAGTGATAAATTACAGTCAGGGAACAAATTAATGACAGTATAACACATCCAGCGTAGATTAATACCCATATTAATGCAAGTAATGAAAATACGACAAAAAAAATTGTAACAAGTTTGGGCTTCCATACATTGAACATTTTGTCAGCGGTTTCCCCAATGACGTCATTTGTATGTTTTAATATACTATTGCTCTTCAATCAGTTTTCAATATATCTATAATGATCATAGATATTTGGAATCTGTATTTATACTTGAATTGATGATGTATTGTATATTTTTTACAGTATCTTTCTGATATTGCTATGCATAATCTGTAATGTTGTTGAATGTTTTGGTACATACTGGAGCAGTGCATACTGTACTTCAAGTTGTGCCATATCAATAGTTTACCCCTTAACCATTAAAACGCTGAAAAAGAAAATTGCCGTCTGCTCATTTTTTTTGTATATTTTAATCTCTTTAAAAATCGGTAGAATCATCTCGGTATGTTTTTGAGGAGAAAATATAAAAATATTTAAAACAGCAGACGACAATTGTCGTTTCCCGCGCTTTAAAGGTACATGCCCACTCAGTAAGCCCAAAATGTCATTTATAGGAATTAAATAAGTGTATAACTGTGTCACTATTCCACCAGTTCTAAACGTTACAATTAAGTGCCCGCTATACAGATATAATCATTTAGTAATATATATTTTACTGATAGTGACGCGCGGTGGTATCAGGCTATTTTATATGCAAATGAGGCATGATATTTTTAATTATTTATACTAAAGAAATGCGTCACCTGAAAAAATTATATTTTCGACAGATTTTAAAGTATGATCATTGCACATCATAAAATAAATACAGAGATTAAATCGTAATGTCCGTTAACATTTTAAGCAAACACGGTTATCGCCCCTGATATCAGTGTGTAAATTTACGTCTGATATAAAATGTATAATAATGCCAATCAGTACGTGGGATAATGGCGCATGAATGTTTATTTTGCCAGGAAATGTCTCAGATGATGTCTCTGATGTAAAGAACATTGTGTACCTACTGAGTGGGCATGTACCTTTAAGGGTTAATGAAACTGCAACACCAACAATCAATCAATCAATCTAGTTTAATCTTGTAGTACCCTATGTTCAGTACTTTGATTCGGTTGGTCATGGTGGCCGAGACAAGGCTCTAAAAAAATTACTTTATGAATATTATATATAATATAGTTTCTAAGTGTGAGTACTGATGTGTGTTCCTGAAAATAGCCCCTTTTTCTCTCCATGTTCCTCATGTGGCAGCTCTGGTATAATGATTAATATTTATAATAATGTGTTTTAAATAATGTGTTTTATTAATATAGAACAAAGAGCAGCTTGATATATTCTTTCACAGATATGCTGTTCACAACGTCTGCCAATAACAAACCAGTACTTGTCAGTGTCCTAATGTCGACACACATCAACGTTATTTAGGACACGACTTTAGCAATATTAGTTGACTTCGGCTTCCGGCAGTGGTAATAATCAAATGATTTCACATATTGCTCCCTAAGAATAACATTTGCTGGTGGTGGGGGTTAAAGGAGAAATAAATTCTGGTGGTGGGGGGTGTTTTATGCAATTTCTTTTTTTTTCTGGAGGTAGGGGTTCAATGAGAAAGCAATTCTGGTGGTGGGGGTGTTTTATGCAAAAAATCAATTCCGGTGGTGGGGGGTTATTAAAAAAAAAACAATTCCCGGTGGTAGTGGGGTTATGCAAGAAATAAATTCTGGTGGTGGGCGGTATAATTTTATGTAAATTCCGGTGGTGGTATACCTAAAAAAAAGCCCCACCCACCCCCCCCCCCCCCCCCCCCCCCCCCCCCCCCAGGGAATTTTCCTGGGAAAGCCCTCACCTGAGCAAAGCTCATGTGAGCTATTGTTACCGCAATATGTCCGTTTTTAATAAGCGTTTTTAGCTCACCTGAGCGAAGCTCATTCGCTCATGTATTCGCTCATGTGAGCTATTGTTACCGCAATGTGTCCGTCGTCCGTGAACCTTTTCAAACGTCTTCTCCTCGGTAACCATTGGGCCTATAGTCACCAAACTTCATGGTCATGGTCCTTAGGTTGGGGGATTACAAATTAGATTTTTGACCGAATATGGTCATGTCATATATCAAATCAAAGGTATCAACGAGGCGTTCACTCTGATGCATTTTTTTGTCGAAATCGGATGGTTATGTCGTCCAAGACGGCCGCCGAAAGGTCAAAAGGTCGTTCTTTTATTAGAGATTTCAAAATTCTTCTTCACATGAACCGCTTGGCCCATGGTAGCCAAACTTCACAGTTATGATCCATGGATGAAGCCTTTTCAGATTTGTTAAAATGGAGGTCATCGCTAATCCAAGATGGCCGCCGTCTAAAAATAGCACAAATTGTTAAAAAATCCTCTTCTCATAAACCGCCAGCCGGATTTCGACGTGGGCGTGGCCTGTGGGGTCCAATTTTATTTTTGACCAAATATGCTCATGTCATATATCAATTTGAAGGTATCGATGAGGAGATTGCTCTGGTGCAATATTTGTCGGAATCGGATGATTATGTCATCCATGATGGCCTCCAAAAGGTCCATTTATTCAAGATTTTGAATGTCTTTTTCTCCGGAACCACATGGCCGATGCTGGCCAAACTTCATAGTAAGTTAAGATCCTTGGGTGGAACATTTTCAGATTTGGTAAAATGAGTCATCGCTTAATCCAAGATGACCGCCATCTAAAAATAGCACAATTTTTTTAAAACACATATGAACTCAATGTCACATTCTCCTCTGGTGTTCGTGGAGTCATGTGAGCGAATTAGGGCCATCATGGCCCTCTTGTTTATGATATTTATACCCCCCACAACTCGTGTGGAACATTTTCAGATTTGGTAAAATGAGTCATCGCTTAATCCAAGATGACCGCCATCTAAAAATAGCACAATTTTTTTAAAACACATATGAACTCAATGTCACATTCTCCTCTGGTGTTCGTGGAGTCATGTGAGCAAATTAGGGCCATCATGGCCCTCTTGTTTATGATATTTATACCCCCCGCAACGAGTTGTGGGGGGGGGTATACTGGAGTCAGGTTGTCCGTCCGTCCGTCCGTCCGTCCGTCCGTCCGGGCAGACATTCAGGTACTTATGTGGCTAGCCCCACAGGGTTATGGACTTGTTAAAGGATAGGGTTGGTTACAATTAGCCACCTAAGATATCGTTTTATGTGGCTAAAAATCGTTTTATGTGGCTAATATTTAACATGTGATAAGCCACATAGTTACCTGAAAGTAAGAACGTCCGTCCGTCCGTCCGTCCGTCCGTCCGTAAACTTAACAGAAATATTGTTATAACTTCTATTTCCTTCATCTAAAATGCTTGATATTTCACACATGCATTCCTGTAAGGCTCTACTACCATGCTGTGCCAAATCCACGACCGTCCAACCCCCCGCAGATCCCAAGGTCAAGGTCAAATACTTAGTCCGTAAACTTAACATCAGAGAAATATTGTTATAACTTCTATTTCCTTCATCTAAAGTGCTTAATATTTCACACATGCATTCCTGTAAGGCTCTACTACCATGCTGTGCCAAATCCACGACCATCCAACCCCCGCAGATCCCAAGGTCAAGGTCAAATACTTAGTCCGTAAACTTAACATCAGAAATATTGTTATAACTCTATTTCCTTCATCTAAAGTGCTTAATATTTCACACAATGCATTCCTGTAAGGCTCTACTACCATGCTGTGCCAAATCCACGACCGTCCAACCCCGCAGATCCCAAGGTCAAGGTCAAATACTTAGTCTCTTTACAAAACTTAACATCAGAGAAATATTGTTAACTTCTATTCCTTCATCTAAAATGCTTAATATCACACCATGCATTCCTGTAAGGCTCTACTACCATCTGCCAAATCCACGACCATCCAACCCCCGCTGATACCAAGGTCAAGGTCAAATACTTAGTCTCTTTACAAAACTTAACATCAGAGAAATAAGTTATAACTTCTATTTCCTTCTTTGAAAATTCTTATTATTTCACTTGTGCATTCCTCTAAGGTTGTACTATCATGCTGTGACAAATCTACGACTGTCCAACCCCCGCTAATCCCAAGGTCAAGGTCACATACTTAGTCTCTTTACAAAACTTAACATCAGAGAAATATGTTATAACTTCTATTTCTTTCATTGAAAATACTTAATATTTCATATGCTGTGACAAATCCCCGCTGATCTCGAGGTCAACGTCACATACATACCATATAACCTCGAATTAAACGCCCCCACTCCTAATAAAAAACCCCCCCCCCCCCCAAATAAAAAAATAATAATAATTTTTACCAATGACTGCCAATTTCAAACACAAATAATCCTTAAATCCTTATTTGTGTTTGAAATTAGCGGTCCTTGGTAAATTTTTTTTTCTTGGAAATTTTTTTTTTCTTTTTTTTTTTTCTTTTTTTTTTTTCTGGCTAATAAACGCCCTCCCCCCCCCAAATAAAAAGAAACACAACAATTTTTTTTACCAATGACCGCCAATTTCAAACAATAATCCTTAAATCCTTATTTGTGTTTGAAATTTGCGGTCCTTGGTAATTTTTATTTTTTTTTTTTTTTTTTTTTAATGGCTAATAAACGCCCCCCCCCCTTTTGTAAAATGTAACGCCTCCGGGGGCGTTAATTCGAGGTTATACGGTAGTCTCTTTACAAAACTTAACATCAGAGAAATCGGTTATAACTTCTATTTCCTTGCTCGGATCTGCTTCACATTTCACACACTCATTGCTCCAATGGACCTCTACCACCCTGTGACAAATAAACGCCCCCCCTTTTGTAAAATGTAACGCCTCCGGCGGCGTTAATTCGAGGTTATACGGTAGTCTCTTTACAAAACTTAACATCAGAGAAATCGGTTATAACCTCTATTTCCTTGCTCGGATCTGCTTCAAATTTCACACTCTCATTGCTCCAATGGACCTCTACCACCCTGTGACAAATAAACGCCCCCCCCTTTTGTAAAATGTAACGCCTCCGGGGGCGTTAATTCGAGGTTATACGGTAGTCTCTTTACAAAACTTAACATCAGAGAAATCGGTTATAACTTCTATTTCCTTACTCGGATCTGCTTCACATTTCACACACTCATTGCTCCAATGGACCTCTACCACCCTGTGACAAATAAACGCCCCCCCCCCCCTTTTGTAAAATGTAACGCCTCCGGGGGCGTTAATTCGAGGTTATACGGTAGTCTCTTTACAAAACTTAACATCAGAGAAATCGGTTATAACTTCTATTTCCTTGCTCGGATATGCTTCATATTTCACACACTCATTGTTCCAATGGACCTGTACCACCCTGTGACAAATTCACGTTCATGCCGCTCGCGCTAATCCCAGAGTCCAGGTCACAAGCCCACACACTTGGAAATTTGTACATATTTTAGGGGTACCTGGGCCCACGCGGGGGGTATTCCGTAAGCCTCGCTTACTGACCAATCTAGTTCAGTTTGGTATTAAAAGGTACATGCCCACCCAGTAGGCACAAAATGTTCTTTATAGGAATTAAATAAGTGTATAATTGTGTCACTATTCCACCAGTTCTAAAAGTTACGAGTTCCCGCTACACAGATATAATCAGTTAGTAATATTTATTTTACTGATAGTGACGCGCGGTGGTATCAGGCTATTTTCATATGCAAATGAGGCATTGTATTTTTAGCTTACCTGAGCGAAGCTCATGTCAGCTATTGTTACCGCAATGTGTCCGTCGTCCATCGTCGTCCATCGTCGTCCCGCGTCATCGTCCGTGAACATTTTCAAACGTCTTCTCCTCGGTAACCATTGGGCCTATAGTCACCAAACTTCATGGTCATGGTCCTTAGGTAGGGGGATTACATAATTGTTAAAATGACGTCATTACGTAATCCAAGATGGCCGTCGTCTAAAAATAACACAAATTCTTCAAAAATCTTCTTCTCAAGAACCGCCAACCGGATTTCGACAAAACTTGGTAGGAATGATCGATGTACAATGCTCTTTCAAAGTTGTTAAAATGGCGACCCCGGGGTCAAAAATGGGCGTGGCCCGTGGGGTCAAATTGGGGTCAAATTTTTGACCGAATATGGTCATGTCATATATCAAATTGAAGGTATCAATGAGGCGATCACTCTAGTGCATTTTTTGTTGAAATCGGATGGTTATGTCATCCAAGATGGCCGCCAAAAGGTCAAAAGGTCGTTCTTTTATTAGAGATTTCAAAATTCTTCTTCACATGAACCGCTTGGCCCATGGTAGCCAAACTTAAAAGTTATGGTCCATGGGTGAAGCCTTTTCAGATTTGTTAAAATGGAGGTCATCGCTAATCCGAGATGGCCGCTGTCTAAAAATAGCATAAATTCTTAAAAAATCTTCTTCTCATGAACCGCTAGCCGGATTTCGACGAAACTTGGTAGGAATGATCAATGTACAATGCTCTTTCAAAGTTGTTAAAATGGTGACCCCGGGGTGAAAATTGGGCGTGGCCCGTGGGGTCAAATTGGGGTCAAATTTTATTTTTGACCGAATATGGTCATGTTATACATCAAATCGAAGGTATCAAAGAGGCGATCACTCTGGTACATTTTTTGTCGAAATCGTTATGTCATCCAAGATGGCCGCCGAAATGTCAAAACGTCGTTCTTTTATTAGAGATTTCAAAATTCTTCTTCACATGAACCGCTTGGCCCATTGTAACCAAGCTTAAAAGTTATGGTCCATGGGTGAAACCTTTTCAGATTTTTTAAAATTGAGGTCATCGCTAATCCAAGATGGCCGCCGTCTAAAAATAGCATAAATTCTTAAAAAATCTTCTCATGAACCACTAGCCGGATTTCGACGAAACTTGGTAGAAATGATCGATGTACTATGGTCTTTCAAAGTTGTTAAAATGGTGACCCCGGGGTCAAAAATGGGCGTGGCCCGTGGGGTCAAATTGGTCAAATTTTATTTTGACCGAATATAGTCATGTTATATATCAAATCGAAGGTATCAATGAGGCGATCACTCTGGTACATTTTTTGTCGAAATCGGATTGTTATGTCATCCAAGATGGCCGCCGAAATGTCAAAAGGTCTTTCTTTTATTAGAGATTTCAAAATTCTTCTTCACATGAACCGCTTGGCACATGGTACCCAAACTTAAAAGTTATGGTCCATGGGTGAAGCCTTTTCAGATTTGTTAAAATGGAGGTCATCGCTAATCCAAGATGGCTGCCGTCTAAAAATAGCATAAATTCTTAAAAAATCTTCTTCTCATGAACCGCTAGCCGGATTTCAACTAAACTTGGTAGGAATGATCGATTTACAATGCTTTTCCAAAGTTGTGAAAATGGTGACCCCGGGGTCAAAAATGGGCGTGGCCCGTGGGGTCAAATTTTATTTTTGACCAAATATGCTCATGTCATATATCAAATTGAAGGTATCGATGAGGTGATTGCTCTGATGCAATATTTTCTATAGGAAGTTAAGATTCTTGGGTGAAGCATTTTCAGATTTGGTAAAATGAGAGTCATCGCTTAATCCAAGATGACCGCCATCTAAAAATAGCACAATTTTTTTTAAAACACATGAACTCAATGTCACATTCTCCTCTGGTGTTCATGGAGTCAGGTGAGCGAATTAGGGCCATCATGGCCCTTAATTATTTATACTAATTAAATGTGTCACCTGAAAATATAATATTTTCGACAGATTATAAAGTTTGATCATTGCACATCAAAAAGTAAATACAGAGAATAAATAGTAATGTCCATTGACATTTTAAGGAAACACAGTTATCGCCCCTGATATCAGTGTGGAAATTTACGCCTGATATAAAAATGTATAATACTGCTAATCAATACGTGGGATACTGGTGAATGAATGTTTATTTTGCCAGAAAATGTCTCAGATGATGTCTCTGATATAAAGAACGTTTTGTGCCTACTGAATGGGCATGTACCTATATACAGAATGTATGCACATCCAAGTTCATAAATGGTATTTTAAGTGAATTTAAACAGATTACTTTGCTATTCGTCTAAAATATGTACACAGTTAAAGAGGATACAATAGTATACAGCAGGTGAGAAAATAATGTTTTGCATGCCAACATACAGTCGAGTTACATGGATTGTACAGGGCGAGTGGTAAATTGGTAAGGGCAAGTAGCTTTTTGCTTCTACTAGTCCTGCAGGGCGAGTGGATTTTTCCAAATTTTTACACCCCTGCACCTGTCTCCAATCAGAGCCAAATATTTGTTTTGCCATCACTTGCTTACCGAACTTCATATATTATAACATATGGCTTTGACTGAAGAAATGGATCGTTTAGCCTTTGTCACCAGTGTAGACCCAGTAGCCGATTTCACCAACATTGCAAAGTATGCTTTTCTAGCAAAGTATACTTTGAGGGAGCAATCATTTATTTTTCCTGAAATGCGTTATTTAATATAGAACTAACGACTGCATATATTTGATGATTAAAAGTATGCAGAATTATTATACTGAATTTATTACATTATCACAGCCAATATGGCTGTGATAATGTAATACATTCAGTGTAATAAAAATTCATAAATTTATCCTTAAATTGAAAATTTCTCCCTCAAAGTATACTTTGCTAGATAAGTATACTTTGCAATGTTGGTGAAATAGGCTACAGATCAGCCTGCGCATCCGTGACTGAACAAAGGGGCTTTTGGTATTTGTGACCAATGTAGCTCCTGATGAAATAGCACACTCCTGCAGCCTGATAATAATGCATGTTAGAAGCATGACAGGTGTTTCATTGATGGAATGGAGAACAGTGCTGATCCTGATCAGACTGTGCAATCTGAATATGCACCTGTCGTATAACCCACAAGCCCCATTTCTCCAGTCACAGCCACATATAAGTCATATACGGTAATCCATGTAATTATATATTTTGTGTTTGTAATACAATTTGCGTTTTATATTGAAGGAACGTCACAGGTGGCTGACACATTTGGCGCCCAAACTCTGCAGTACCTGACTTCGGGAGAGCTTCAGTTGGCCCCAGTGAAAGTCTCCACCCTCCCACAGACCACACAGTCATCTATATCGATCCCCACCAGACAGGTACCCCAGAATGTGTCTGGTACAGGTGTATGGACGACGGTTCAACAAACTGGACAGCTGACAACGCCACACAGTGTGGGGTACGTGAGTGCTGGACACTTGAACAATCCTTCCGCCGTGGGTATGCCAACATCTAGTCAGATATCTACACAAAACAAGACGGTAACTGCTACAGTATGCCAGCTATTAAAGGACAAACTCCAGCAGCTGTCCCCCAAAATTAGCAACAGCAGCCAGAAATATTCAAACACCATTGGAGAGAAGGAGAACACATCATTGATGGCGGGCACACAGCAGCGTGGCATGGTCGACCAGCCCAGGCCAGGATCGTCTGTGAGTCCGTGTGACACGGTGCTGCCGACAATTGACCCGCGGTGCACAGGGAAACGTGGCATTGCTGCCCGTGCAAGCATGTTGTCAAAGAACTCTCCAAAGGTGGCCAAAGTCGTGCTACTGAAGCCTGTGGATGTCAAGACAGAGCCCAGTGATAAGGGATATGGACAATCAAAGAGACAGAGACCCAAATACTGTAAGTTCTCTTATCATAAATCATTAAAATGGCATGGATATTTTTATGTTAATTGATGCTTTTAAATTAAAATAAGCATATTTATGCTCCGTTATTTTCAGGCAATAGCAAAACATAACCTGCTATATGGATTTCCATATTTCATTCTTCTATAGCGTATTAGCTTATTTTAAGGTGGAATGGGACTATAAAAATCGCAGTCAATATTTCTCCAATCACAGTCACTTTTGTCGGTGCTGAACTTTTATTGTAATTTCGGTGCTGAGCGTAACTTCTGTACTGGTGCATTCCTACATGACTTTGCCGTTAAACGGACGTTCAACCCAAATCAATCAATCAATGTCTATATATTTCAGTGGGCTACATAGACCTCACAGCCAGTGATAGTGATTGATACAGACACTACGAAGAGAGAAAGATGTCTGATATTCTGTGTTTTTTATATGGCCGGACATAATTTTAAGAACACTTTTTATGAAGTTTTACCCAGATATCTCTGAATGGTGCTAGGGAAAGCTGTACAGATTCAGTGTTCACCTTTTCTCCTCTATGTAACTATAATGGAATATTTCATGTAAAATCATTTTATCAGTGAAGGATTAACCCTTACGACTGCTGCACAACGAAAATTGTCATCTACTGTTGCTTTATATTTTGCCTTCTTTCAATAAAAACATGGTTTGACAGCACTTTACAATCATTTCCAATTGGAAATATAAATAGATACCAATTGGAAATGATTCTAAACTGCTGTCAAAGCAAGTTTTTAATGAGAAAAAATGTATATTTTAGCGATTTTTTAGTCCATCTTATAGAATTCAGAGCTCCAAATAAGGAATTAGTAATTGAGTATTGTTACTCCATCATTTCTGAAGCAATTGAGTATTTCAATATTTTAATTGGGTAAAATAAAATCACTCTACTGTTTACACATCAGACCACAGTTATTGAATAGGTTGCCTCTAAATGAAAACACATCTTGGTATTTCATTAGAATTGTCTCCTTGGAGACAATTCTAATGAAATACCAAGATGTGTTTTCATTGAAAATAAGAAAAATATGCTATATTTGTGGTCTGTTTATTGTTTTCTGCAGCATGATAAAGGTACCACAAAATTTGTATTGCTTTTTGATACTCGCTACTTCTGATTTCAATTGGGTTTTTGGCAAATTTAATTGGGTATTTAAGCAAATACGCAGCTTATCTGGAGCCCTGAAATTCATACCTTAGCGCTGAACCTTACTGAGATGCACATCCGGGACCAACTGATAAGCATGCTTGGCACCAGATCATGACAGTGCCGAAAGTTTTTAATGTCATTTTGGTCGGTCCTTCACCCATTCAGGTGCATTCCAGTCTGTACTGCTGTTGAAACCCCCAATCAATCAGTAACTCTGATGATAATAATGGCATGTTCTGTTGGGAAAACACCACCATGTCGTGATTATTTGCTGGATTTACAGTGGAACATTACAGAGGTTCCATGGTGCCTGCATAGTATGTATGTTCTTGCTGATCTGTGCTAGTTACTGCTGTATCCTGTATGTTATATCTCGCTGGCTACATCACATACACCTGGGGCCTCGCTGTTTCGCTAAACTTTGTACAACTAACATGTTTGCAAGTGCAAAATTATGATAATCTGTAAATTTCACATTAACTATGTTTTCTTGTAAACAATTACTGGATTTACATTTATTGAGCATAGGCTGCATATGCAGCCAATGCTCAATAAATGTAAATCCATCAATTGAAATTTACAGAGGATCATAAATTTGCACTTAGTCGTACGAAGCTTAGTGAAACGGGCCCCTGCTATTTAGACTTTTTCAAAAACATATCTACAAATGCCAGAGAAGTTTTGATGCGATAAAGCACAGAAAATCACATACTACAGTTGTTTCTGTCAAAATGTTCCGGGTTTATACGTGTACAAAGTGTTGTGCGTTGCGTATCCGTGGAGTTTCCGTTAGTTGCGTTTCAAACCGTGTGTCGTCTACGTGTAATACGTTTTCGGCCATGCGTTGCGTTTCCCCACTATTGCGCATGCGCGAAAGTCGAACAAACCGTGTTCAACGCATTGGGTTTCAAAAGCGTGTAATCCGTGTACAACGGTTGTAAACGTATACAACGGTTGTAAACAACGCATTGAGTTTCAAAAGCGTGTAATCCGTGTACAACGGTTGTAAACGTATACAACTATTGTAAACGTATACAACGCTAAGGTAAACCGTTAAACGAGTTAACGCTTTCTTTGACGAACGGTTACATGCTTCTACATGTACACAGTACCGTACAGATGAAACCGTGTTATACGTATAACACGTTTCCACCGGTTTTAACGCATTACACGTTTTGGTATGCCAACCGTGTATCGCGTAGAATGCGCATGCTCAGATCGTTCTTCGTGTGTGTATATATACTTTAGATAGGTCCCAAAATCCGCACCTGTGCACATAGATGTCCATTTGTAACCACTATATAGTAACCCTAACCCTAACCCAAAGGTGCGGATTTTGGGCCATATATGCTAGACTCACTGCAGGGCTTCTAAAAGTTTCAGTTTTCTGGTTCTGGACCGATTTTTTAACTCTCAGACCGATTGAGATTTGAAAACTAGTCTTAAAAATCGGGTCCGAGAAAAATTGCCAGTCGGCTGCTATCGCTATAAAACCTTGTAAATTTACCAGTTTTGACCACCAAGTAATTTATGACACATATCCGCGGGCCATATCCGTGTTAAACCAGTGTGCAGCTCGCTGTGTATTCAGTTTCTCCAAATATCGATTAATCTTAACACACGCGTGGGACAGGTGTATAGAGGATTAGTGACTGAAATAGACTGGCTTCAGCATAAAGATACGAGAGTTCCTAGACTCGCCATTTCTGATGATGTTAAAATAAAATAAAGAAACCATGTACTGTGTTCATCTGTGTTCGTAATATTTAACCCCAAGTAACTGACACGGACTATCGGCCCGGGCTATTCCATATTAAGTTAGGAACTGTCACATTACGCTGTATTAGGGGTCATTTTTGTGTATATAAAATGTACATAGGAATGCCGCAGATCCTGATGAGCCGGCTCACGTGATCTACAATTCGCAAACATTTTGATAAACGACAAGGTACATCTGTCGTGTTAAAAGCGTGACTCATTAGGCATCAGGGATTAGGGATCAGTTGAAGTGCTAAATCACACCGCCGATGTACTTTGAACTCGATCTGAGGGTATGTATTCGCGATATTTTAAAAGAGACGAAACAAGGACGCCTCGAAGCGATCGGGGCCGAACAGGTATTCGCGTTAAAACGTGTAACCGTTGTACACGTTTCAACGCTTTAATATAGCTACATGCTTCCAGGTAAAGCATTGTACACGTTTCAACTCTTTCACCTCGCTACATATGTATACGTCAAAGCGTGTTATACGCCTTGAAGCTAAACGTATTACACGCTGTAAAACTTAAACGGTTTGACAATGTATTACACGTGTACGAACCGTATTATTACGTTTAAACAACGTATTCAACGCTTTGAACTAAACGGTTTGACAATGTGTATTACACGTGTACGAACCGTATTATACGTTTAAACAACGTATACAACGCTTTTAAACTAAACGGTTTGACAATGTGTATTACACGTGTACGAACCGTATTATACGTTTAAACAACGTATACAACGCTAACAGCAAACGTTCCGTTGCGTTCGCGTTGCGTTCGCGTTGAGTTTGCAAGTGTTGTCTACGGTGGAACAAAAACGGAGAATGCACTGTATCACCTGTTGCTGAAGCTGTCCTAGCTGTAGCCTTTTCAGCACTGATTTCACCAAAATTGCTATTAAGCATACTAGCTAAGTATACTTTGAGGGAGTAATCATTTATTTTTACCCGAAATGCATTATTTCGTTTAGAAATAACGACTGCATGTATTTGATGATTAAAGGTACATGCCCACCCAGTAGGCATTAAATGTTCTTTATATCAGAGACATCATCGGAGACATTTTCTAGCAAAATAAACATTCATTCACCATTACCCCATGTATTGATTGTCATTATTATACATTTTATATCGGTCGTAAATTTCCACACTGATATCAGGGGCGATAACCGTGTTTCCGTAAAATGGACATTACTATTTATTCTCTGTTTTTATTTTTTGATGTGCAGTGATCATACCCTATAAAAATTGTCGAAAATATTATTTTTTCAGGTGACACATTTAATTAGCATAAATAATTAAAAAATATGCCTCATTTGTATATGAAAATAGCCTGATACCACCGCGCATTATGTCTGTTTTGCAGGCACTCATAACTTTTAGAACTGGTGGAATAGTGACACAATTATACACTTAATTAATTCCTATAAAGAACAGATTGTGCCTACTGAGTGCACATGTACCTTTAAAAGTATGCAAAATTATTATACTGAATTTAACACAATTATACACTTATTTAATTCCTATAAAGAACATTTTGTGCCTATTGAGTGCATGTACCTTTAAACGTATGCAAAAGTATAATGTAATAAATTCAGTAATAATTTGGTCAGAAAATATTTTCTTTCATTAAATAAAAATTAATAAATGTATCCTTAAATTGAAAATTTCTCCCTCAAAGTGTACTTAGCAAGATAGTATACTTTGCAATTTTGGTGAAATCGGTTACAGAGCTGTTACAAAACTAAGCTTTCTCAAAAACACTGAAACATCTACACTGATGAGGACGACAACATGGCAGAACTTATTATATCATTTTATATCATTATTTTTTTTAATAATTATTACATAATTTTAAGTACGAGGTGCAGTCATAAAGTTCTCATATCTGTATTTAAGTGTCAAATTTGTGCTATTAGTTGACGAGATATGTGCCTGTGACTGGAGAAATATGTGCCTGTGACTGGAGAGATATGTGCCTGTGACTGGAGAGATATGTGCCTGAGAGATATGTGCCTGTGACTGGAGAGATATGTGCCTGTGACTGGAGAAATTGGGCTTATGGGATATTTGATAAGTGTAGGTCCTGATCAATTAACTAACTCCTGTAGCCTGATAACATTATATATTGCTTGTTAGAAGCACGGGAGTTTCGGGTATGGAATGATGAGCAGTGCAGATCCTGATCAGACTGCGGATGCACAGGCTGATCTGGATCTACACTGGTTGCAAAACGCATAAGCGCCATTTCTCCAGTCACAGCCGTATATAGGCAAATGTAGGCTGATGGTGGTCCCAAGTAGTACTTGTACGTAACTTACATTATACACGTATGTATTTTGACTTATGAGGTAGATGTATACATTTTAAACGACAAAATAAGTCCTTATCAAGTTTTTGACCAGTGTATAGATGCTAACCAGCTGGAGCAATCTTGTATTTGGGCCTGGATTTGTAATTATCTGCCGTGTCACATTCACATTTTTCTTGGGTATTTGTTTCGAAGATCAAAATTATTTCCGTAAATGATGTCAAATGGTGACCTGAATGTCCGAGCACATGCAGAATTTAGTTTCACATGTGCTCTAAAAATTCTTTGTCACATTGCGGCATTTTTGTCGAGCCCGCATGCGGAAAGCGAGACGGACGCTCGCACGGACGGACACCCGGACGTCATTGTGATCACTATGATCCGTCCGAAATCTTCGTTACAGTTTTTAAATAACTTGTACCTCTGCAGTCCTGAGTCACATCGACTTGAAACTTCAAATGCTTATTAGTCATCGTCCATATATTCATTATGTGTCCCACTCATGCGGCCCCTGTGCCCCAAGGTCAAGGTCAAATGACTTTGAAATCTGTGTTTTTACATACCTTATATCTCCACAACACTTACTCAGATTTGCTTCAAACTTCAAATAATTCTTTATTATCATCCATATTTTCATTCTATAGCCCAGCCATGCGAACCACATGCCAAAGATCAAGGTCAAATGACTTTCAAATTTGCGTTAAAGCTTTTACATACTTTAATTCAAACTTCAAATAAATATACTCTGAGACCATCAAATGCCTCGGCGGGCTCGACATGCGGGTCACGGCCATCTGGTTACAGGAAAATGTCATTAGTGGCGAAAAATGATGTAATGTCATATCACAGCAAGCCCAATTTGTGTATGTGTGGTCATAGAATACTCTGATTACAAAGACAATCTCCCTTCTTTAGTTTAAACAATTTTTTATTCACATTTTGACACAGATACATGTAATAACGTACATGTATATACGAATATATCAATCATGACAATGCGGTACAATTTGTGAAAAGGATTCAGTAGTAAGCGCAATCTTCCTTTTTTCATGGCAAATCACATCCAAATTACGTTTATTATGCCCAAATGCATAATGCATATTGCGTTGCTCTTGAGGTTTTGTACGTACGTACGTCCATCTGTCCGTGTACATTTACGTCAAAAAAGTTTGTAAGAGTTTCTCCAGTTCAGTATGCCACGGGGGCATATCCATGTTTTACAAACATAATGTCTAGTTTTGTTTTACTTGTAACTTCGACTAGACAATACATATTAGTCTTGTTTTCATTTACAAGTATTATACCTGTTGTCATTTAAGATTAGCTTTATAGTAGCTGTAGTTTAGTTGTTATTGCTCCTCTCAATAATATTTTGGGGAATGTATTTTCTGCTTTGCTATTTGTCTAGATGTCTGAAGTTTTAAACACTGATCAAGTCCTCAACAGGGACAATTTTGACAGGATAAATTATTATTGCAATAAAATGTTTAGATCTATGTCAAGGAGGAATGGACTGTGACCTGTAGCCTATTTCACCAAAATTGCTAAGCATACTTATCTAGCTAAGTATACTTTGAGGGAGTAATCATTTATTTTTCCCGAAATGCATTACTTCATATAGATCTAACGCCTGCATTTATTTGATGATTAAAAGTTTGCAGAATTATGATACTGAATTGATTACATTATCACAGCCAAAATGGCTGTGATAATGTAATAAATTCAGTATAATAAAAATTATTAAATTTATCCTTAAATTGAAAATTTCTCCCTCAAAGTGTACATGTTCTTACAAGATAAGTATACTTGGCAATGTTGGTGAAATAGGCTACTGGAGGTTAGAGCACTGCACTCACTGCACTCACTGCAATACCGGAGGTGTGTGCATTCAATCCCAGCTCTCCGCAGGATTCCATCCCACTGGTCTTTCGGATGAGACTTGAAACTGAGGTGCCATCTCTATATGACCTTGTGTTGCAGGGACGTTAGACCCATTCACAATGTGGTGGTTGGTTGGGAGCATGCGATGGGTAATTTAATGATCGGGATTCATCATCCTTATACGTCTTTGGCTTTCTTGAGAGTTGAATCTGGTTATACCCCTTATAAGTGTAATCCTATCGGTATTACTTTTAGGGGCAGGGGCCTGAGGGCTGAATATGTGTTTATTTTTATGTAAATATTCCGTTCTGATTTTGTGACATCCCCATTGATGATTTGCTTACTTTATAGAATGTTTTAGTCTTCATAATAGTAGCTTTAGTCGTTACTTGATTACAACCACGCAGTATTTTACACTAAGGAGTGTACGTATATACAATTATTTCATGCTCATCGGCGGAACAGTAAATCTATTGCCTTGATGTGCTGTGCACTATTGCCAGGCATGTGAAACTATTTTCCAGACATGTCAAATCCAAAATTCACTAAACTCCGTACGACTAAAATGTTCGTAAGTGCAAATTTAGGATCGTCTGGAAATTTAAATTGATGGATTTACATTTATGGAACATAGGCTGCTCAATAAATGTAAATCCAATAATTATTTTACAAGAAAATGTTGTTAATGTGAAATTTACAGACGATCATAGTAGGTGGGAGCATGTGTAATTTAAAGATCGGGGTTCATCCTTACCGCAATCACGACTGCAGACCTGTAGCCTATTTCATCAACATTGCAAAGTATACTTTAGTAGCAAAGTATACTTTGAGGGAGAAATTTTCAATTTCATGATAAATTTTTTATTTTTACTATGCTGAATTTATTACATTATCACAGCCATTATGGCTGTGATAATGTAATACATTCAGTATAATAATTCTGCATACTTTTAATCATGAAATATATGCATTTGTTAGTTATATATGAAATAATGCATTTCAGGTAAAATAAATGATTACTCCCTCAAAGTATACTTTGCTAGTAAAGTATACTTTGCAATGTTGATGAAATAGGCTACTGGTTTGGCCCTCACATATATATGTCTTTGGCATTTTGTATGTGACAGTTGAATCTGGTTATACCCCTTATGTGAGTAATACGATATTCGTAATTCTATTTTAGGGGAAGGGGCCAAGTGACTTGGTGTGGTATGGACCTGGCACCAGGTCAGGTTATTCTAATTTCAGGGCTGAATATATTTGTTCTCGATGTAAATATTCCGTTCTGATTTTGGGATTTTCCCCCCAATGCAGCAGGTTAAAATGGGATCGAACCCGTTTGCCCGGCCTTACATAACCTTAGCTGTTGATAGGCCGTTAAACACCAATAAACAAACAGACGATCATAAGTTTGCACTTACAAACATTTTAGTCGTACGAAGTTTAGTGAAACGGCCCCTGGGTCTTTTCAAGGATGCCTGGCACCAGATCAGGATCTTTAGCATTTTTAATTGAATCTTTTAATATTAAGTTTTACAGTAATTCCTGTTTATTATGCCCCTATGCAATAGCAAGGGGCATATTGCGTTGCTCTTGAGGTTCCGTACGCTCGTCCATCCGTACGTGTACTGTACATTTACGTTGAAAAGTTGAAAGGTTTGTAAGAGTTACTCCAGTGAGAGTCCAGTATGCCACGGGGGCATAACCATGTTTTACAAACATAATGGTGGGTGGCAGGTGGGAGCACGCGATGGGTAATTTAACATCGGGGTTCATCCTTACCGGAATCCCGACTGGAGACCTGGTTTGGCCCTCACATACGTCTTTGGCATTTTGTATGTGACAGTTGAATCTGGTTATACCCCTTATAAGAATAATCCTACCTACTTTGGTGCTGTATGGACCTGGCACCAGGTCAGGTTATTCTAATTTCAGGGCTGAATATGTTGTATCTCGATGTAAATATTCCGTTCTGATTTTGGGATTTTCCCCCCAATGCAGCAGGTTAAAACGGGATCGAACCTGTTTGCCCGGCCTTACATGACCTTAGCTGTTGATTAGGCCGTTAAACACTAATAAACAAACAAACAAACATTCTACAGAAAGCCCATGGTGTTCACTAACCCCAAGGTTATTACCGGTACAAACTCCTTATGTACTATCAAACTGTGCCAGGCGGTACATCTTGCTCCGAGGAGCTCTTGTTTTTTGTAAATATTCAGTTCTGATTTTGGTGGGTGGCAGGTGGGAGCATGCGATGGGTAATTTAACGATCGCGGTTCATCCTTACCGGAATCCCGACTGGAGACCTGGTTTGGCCCTCACATACGTCTTTGGCATTTTGTATGTGACAGTTTAATCTGGTTATACCCCTTATAAGAGTAATCCTACCGGTATTACTTTTAAATAGGAGAAGAGGTCAAGTGACCTTGGTGCGGTATGGACCTGGCACCAGGTCAGGTTATTCTAATTTCAGGGATGAATATGTTGTATCTCGATGTAAATATTCCGTTCTGATTTTGGGATTTTCCCCCCAATGCAGCAGGTTAAAACGGGATCGAACCTGTTTGCCCGGCCTTACATGACCTTAGCTGTTGATAGGCCGTTAAACACCAATAAACAAACAAACAAACAGTTCTGATTTTGGGATTTAGTACTAAACCCATTGATCCGGCCTTAAATGACCTTAGCTGTTGATAGGCCGTTAAACCCCAACAAACAAAACAAACAAACACATTCTCTTGCCTTACAGAATATAATCTCTAGTCTTGTTAGTTCTTATTGATCAAACCATGTGTTTGTTACATTGTTTTTCTAATACTTTTGATACAAAGTTATTCTGACATACTGATTTTGTCGTCCTTACAACCAGTGTGCCCGATATACATGCGGACAGCTTGATCAGGAGCTTACCTGTTCGCCATATGATATACCATGCTTTAAACCTTAACCCTTTCACCCCTAAGTAACTGAATGGGCTACGATATGTTCATTTTGCAACCAATCCAATCATCGCAAAATGATTTTCAGACTTCCATTTATAAAAAAGGGGGTATTTGTTGTTCTCAAAAATATGAAAATTACTTTCAAACAGTGCAGATCCTGATGAGACTGCTCGTTACGAGCCGGCTCATCTGGATCTGCACTGTTTGCATAAATCTGTTCGCCATATACCATGCTTTAACCCTTCCTACGCTGTTGACGGAAATTGCCGTCTGCTGTTTTTCATTTTTAGCTCGCCTGCACGAAGTGCAGAAGAGCTTATGGCATACCCCCGGCGTCGTCGGCGTCAGCGTCGTCCACAAACTTAACGTTGGGTAAATGTCTTATAACTTCTGTTTCCTTTCATGGAACACCTCGTTATTTCATACATGTATTCCTCAGATGACCCTCTATCATGCTGTAGCAAATGCATGACCCACCACCCAACCCTTACCCCAAGGTCAAGGTCACAAACATAGCACATTCATAAACTTAATGTTGGGTAAATTTCTTATAACATCTGTTTCCTTTCATGGAACGCCTTGATATTTCATACATGCATTCCTCAGATGACCCTCTATCATGCTGTAGCAAATCCATGACCCACCATCCAGCCCTTACGCCAAGGTCAAGGTCACAAACTTGGCACATTCATAAACTTAACGTTGGGTAAATGTCTTATAACTTCTGTTTCCTTTCATGGAACACCTTGTTATTTCATACATGCATTCCTCAGATAACCATCTATCATGCTGTAGCAAATCCATGACCCACCACCCAGCCCTTACCCCAAGGTCAAGGTCACAAACTTGGCACATTCATAAACTTAACGTTGGGTAAATGTCTGATAACTTCTGTTTCCTTTCATGGAACACCTTGTTATTCCATTCATGCATTACTCAGATGACCATCTATCATGCTATAGCAAATCCATGACCCACCACCCACCCAATCGTTACCCCAAGGTCAAGGTCACAAACTTAGCATGTTCATAAACTTAACGTTGGGGTAAATGTTGTTTAACTTCTGTTTATTTACAGGGAATGCCTTCATAGTTCATACATGCATTCATTTGATGATACTCTATCGTGCTATAGCAAATTCATGACTCACCGCCCACCCCTTTCCCCAAGGTCAAGGTCACAATCTTAGCACATTCATAAACTTAATGTTGGGGTAAATGTATTATAACATCTGTTTCCTTTCATGGAACGCCTTGATATTTCAAATATGTATTCATCTGATGATACTCTATCATGCTATAGCAAATCCATGACCCACCGCCCATCCCTTACCCCAAGGTCAAGGTCACAAACTTAGTACATTCATAAACTTAACGTTGGGGTAAATGTCTGTTTCCTTTCATGGAACGCCTTGCTATTTCATACATTCCTCAGATGACCCTCTGTCATGCTGTAGCAAATCCACAACCCACCACCCAACCCTTACCCAAAAGTCAAGGTCTCAAACTTAGCATGTTCATAAACTTAACGTTGGGGTAAATGTTGTGTAACTTCTGTTTCTTTACACATTGAACACCTTATATTTCATACATGCATTCATCTGATGATACTCTATCGTGCTATAGCTAATCCATGATCCATGGGTGAAGCCTTTTCAGATTTGTTAAAATGGAGGTCATCGCTAATCCAAGATGGCCGCCGTCTAAAAATAGCATAAATTCTTAAAAAATCTTCTTCTCATGAACCGCTAACCGGATTCGATGAAACTTGGTAGGATTGATCGATGTACAGTGCTCTTTCAAAGTTGTTAAAATGGTGACCCCGGGGTTAAAAATGGGCGTGGCCTGTGGGGTCAAATTTTATTTTTGACCAAATATGGTCATGTTATATATCAAATCGAAGGTATCAATGAGGCGATCACTCTGGTACATTTTTTGTCTAAAAATAGCATAAATTCTTAAAAAATCTTCTCATGAACCGCAGGCCGGATTTCGACTAAACTTGGTAGGAATGATCGATTTACAATGCTCTTTCAAAGTTGTTAAAATGGTGACCGAATATGCTCATGCCATATATCAAATTGAAGGTATCGATGAGGCGATTGATCTGGTGCAATATTTGTCGGAATCGGATGATTATGTCATCCATGATGGCTACCAAAAGGTCCATTTATTCAAGATTTTGAACGTCTTTTTCTCAGGAACCACATGGCCGATGCTGGCCAAACTTCATAGGAAGTAAGATCTTTGGGGGAAGCATTTTCAGATTTGGTAAAATGACAGTCATCGCTTAATCCAAGATGACCGCCATCTAAAAATAGCACTATTCTCCTCTGGTGTTCATGGAGTCAGGTGAGCGAATTAGGGGCATCATGGCCCTCTTGTTATAACTTCTGTTTCTTTACAGGAACACCTTCATATTTCATACATGCATTCATCTGATGATACTCTATTGTGCTACAGCAAATCCATGACCCACCCCCCACCCCTTTCGCCAAGGCCAAGGTCACAAACTTAGCACATTTATACATGCATTCCTCATGCGAATAGCTATCATGCTATAGAAAATAACCAACTTAGTGTGTTCATAAACTTAACGCTGGGTTAAATTTTGTTTTCCTTCTCTTTTCAGGGAGCGCATTGATATTTCATACATGCATTCATCTTAATATGCTAGATCATGCTATATCAAATCCACGACCCACCTTCCACCACTGACCTCAATGTCAAGGTCCACCGCACACCCCTTATCCCAAGGTCAAGTTATATAATATTGATATGCCCCGGCACACAGGCAATACTGAATATTACCTCACCTACTTTAATTCATTGCCTAACACTATTATCTATTCAGATTGAATATGATGGCAATATTTTAGTAGCCCTGTGCCCTGGCATATCTGACTTACCTCCCATGATCATATACCTTAGGATTCGAGGAACTTTTAACACTATTGACTGTTGTTAATTGTCATCCATTTTATGTTGATATGACTAGCAGTGAGGTGTAAGCATGTGTGTGTGCCTGGAATTCATACTCAGACCCAGCACACAACTCAAAACATCACGGTCTTGTCTGAATTCATCGTCACTATCGCATGCCTCCATTTCGCGCACCTGTTATATCCATGCTCGATTTTCAGCCGTTTGAAAGTCCATCATTTTAGCTTTATATGTAAAATCACGCTTGCTATCAGCTGGTTTACTTTTAACCACATCATTTCGTCAAATGGCTCACGTCTAACTAATCCCAGAAGAGCAAATTAATAGTGAAAACGTGACTGCATTCTCAGAGACAGAAATAGTCCATTCCTCGTCAGCCATCTTGTTCTTTGAATTCTGGGATTGTTAATTTGACGAAACGAAGTGATTTGTGAAACGCAGCGATGAAGCGAAACTTCTATAATGCATTTCTGGTATATAAATCATAACTTTATTGAACTTTCTTAAAAGGTTTACTTGCTCATTATCTGTCTTTGTCGACGGGAATGCGCCTTGTGGCGTTTCATAACTGGCAAATTGTGTATTTTGTCATAGTTTTAGACCGCGCGAGATGTGGCCACTTTTGGAGTCACTCACGAGACGTGACGTTATAGTTGTAGGTATTGACGCCAAAAAAAAGTGGGCCAACCGTGACCCACAATTGTTGTCAACTGTGGACAGAAACTGGTCACTGTGACACGGAATGGGCCACTGTGACCCGAAACTGTCCACTGTGACCAGGAATTGGTGGTCACTGGCCACTGTGATCAGAAACGGGTCACTGGCCACCTCACGGGTATAAAAGGACCCAATATTTTCTTTGGAAGCATTCTGATTTTTATTTTTTGACTTTTACAGACGTAACCTCCACGCAAATTTCGTGAGAAATGTACTCTTCAACAAATTACCTTGTAAGATCTTCCAAAAGTTATTGTAACAATCTCATAGAAAGTATAGTTTATCTTTAGGCCAACACAACTTCTGTCAGAATCATTTTGGACATTATATATTTACTTACACAGCGGATATTCGCGAATATTATAATGCTAGCGAAGTCTAGTTTACATGTCTTTAGTATAAACCTCAGTGGTATAACCCGGTGTTATTCTAGATCGTAAATTATCGATACGTGTATGAGCCACGAACAACGGTAGTAGCCTGTTAAACTTTTCGTTTAAATCGGAAGACTATTGGAAGTTATAATTGTCGACATTACCTTATCGTGACGTATTATGTGACTTCGTTCGGTAACTACAAATTAAGTGTTTACATGCCTATTTAGTGATGTTATGTTAACACCACGCATTGTCATCGTCTGACAATTTCGCCCTCATTTGAGCGGAGCAACTAATTATATTGCTTTAATACAGCATTTAAAGCTCGCATTTTAACCATCTTAACATGTCTATATAACAAGTGGACAGTAATGCAGTTTATGATGTGCTGTGACCACTCATGTGAACCATTATTATTGTACATTTGTCGTACACCATCTATTAACTGCTAATTAAATTGTTAAATTGAACTGGCTACTTCTACATTCCCTGAAGTCTACAGAGTGGTGTCTCATCCTGTGTTCATCCCGTAGAGAACCACAGTAGCGATAATCTGAGTTATTCAACGCACAGGTTGCAGGCTAGAGTCTGATTGCTAGACATAATATGCACGCTACCTACACATAGTATAGCAAACAGACACACAGAGCCCACAACGCGTGCCTTGCTGGCATATCCGCAAGAACAAACCCCTCCAGAAGGTCCATAGTCTAGTAGCCAAGGTGGGCATTCTAGAGAAGCTGGTGCTAAGGGTCGTAGGCTCAACACAACGAGATAGCGGGTCAAAATAGTATTTAGTACACGCCCCACGGCCGGCGCGTAACAATATTCATGTTTTTTATACAACTGTGACAAGTTTGAATGAAGGCTGCCAACAGGCGAGCTTCGTTGTCTTCTGACAACTCTTGTTGCTTTAATTCTTAACAAAAACTTGGTTTTGACAGCACATGAGAATCGTCTCTGGAGACGATTCTCATGTGCTGTCAAAACCAGGTTTTTGTCGAGAAATATTGAAAATAAAACATTTCCAGCAGACGACAACATTTAATTCAGTGTAGTAATGGTTAAACCTTAACCCATACAACATTAAATTCAATTTTGCCATCTGCTGTTTTTATTTTAATCTCTATTTCTCAACAAAATATGTTTTTCTAAAGAAATACCGTATTTATTCTAATAAACACCCCGGGTGCTATGCAATTTGTGGTATCAAAACGTGGAAAATAGGATCAAAATGTTATTTTCACATACATATTCCATTTTAAACAATTTTTTAAATGGCTTTTGTATGTAAAAATAACATTTAGAATGCAAATATGGGAGGATGGGTACTATTAGAGACTGGGGGCTACTATTGGAATAAATATGGTATGCAGGAAAATAACGGCAGGCAACATTTGTGTCCCACCTTTAAAACCTACAAACGATTTGTCGTCAGCTTATCTTGCAATTCTTTATTTATGATCATACACATGGGAGATGATTTCCATGTTCCCATTGATCTCTATGATTGAATAATGGCAAACTGTGTAGGACCTGATCAGACTGCTCAGATGCAGCCATTTTTGCCAGCCATGGGCCTAATGTATTGCTATATGAGGGTTGTTAAAAAACTGTATACAAGGACAATACAACTGTTTTTGTCACATCCGAGTTGAAATGTTCTGTACCAATTATGTGCCAATCAAAAAATAAATATGTTACTCTCTACTTGCCTGTGTGTTCTGTCCCAACATTAGCCCTTACAATGTGGAAGTCCGGCCTACAATGACCTGTTGACGACATTAACCCCTCAGTAACTGGAATGGATATTGATATGTTACTTTTGCAACCACTAGTCCATTTATGACAATGGGGTGTTTTTGCTCACAAAAATTACTTGCAAAACATGCAGATCCTGATGAGACGGCTCGTTACGAGCCGGCTCGTCTTAATCTGCACTGTTTGGATAGACTGCTATAGCGGGCTTTCGGGTTCAGAGGGTTAAATAAATACAACTCTGAATTAAAGTTTTATCGTCTGCTGGTTGTTTATTATTTTCATTTTTCTCACAAAACATGCTTTGACAATGCATAAGAATCGTCTCCAATAGAGACGATTCTTGTGTTATCAAAACCATGTTGTTTGCCCACAAAAACATGCTATAAGTGGCTGTGACTGAAGCTACAGAGTTTATGGGTGCAACAAGTAGATTCAGATCAGCCTGTGCATCTAGCATTTCCAGTCTGATTCGATTCTGCACTATTCGCCATTCCATCAATGAAACACCCGTCGTGCTTCGAACAAGCAATATAGATTGTTATCAGGCTACATGCATGTGCTGTTTGATCAGGAGCTACACTGATCACAAATTACAGTGGGTGGTTGGTCGGGCGAACGTGATTTCGTAAATTAACGGTAGTGGAATCACGATTTGCCTGGTTTGGCCTTCGGGTACGTTTTTTAGCTCACCTGAGCGAAGCTCGTGAGCTATTGTTACCGCAATGTGTCCGTCGTCTGTGAACATTTTCAAACGTCTTCTCCTCGGTAACCATTGGGCCTATAGTCACCACACTTCATGGTCATGGTCCTTATGTAGAGAGATTACAAAATTGTTAAAATGACGTCATCACGTAATCCAAGATGGACGCCGTCTAAAAATAGCACAAATTCTTCAAAAATCTTCTCAAGAACCGCCAACCGGATTTCGACAAAACTTGGTAGGAATGATCAATGTACAATGCTCTTTCAAAGTTGTTAAAATGGTGACCCCGGGGTCAAGAATGGGTGAGGCCCGTGGGGTCAAATTTTATTTTTTACTGAATATGGTCATGTCTTATATCAAATCGAAGGTATCAATGAGGCGATCACTCTGGTGCATTTTTTGTCGAAATCGGATGGTTATGTCATCGAAGATGGCCGCCGAAAGGTCAAAAGGTTGTTCTTTTATTAGAGATTTCAAAATTCTTCTTCACATGAACCGCTTGGCCCATGGTAGCCAAACTTAAAAGTTATGGTCCATGGGTGAAGCCTTTTCAGATTTGTTAAAATGGAGGTCATCGCTAATCCAAGATGGCCGCCGTCTAAAAATAGCATAAATTCTTAAAAAATCTTCTTCTCATGAACCGCCAGCCGGATTTCGACGAAACTTGGTAGGAATGATCGATGTACAATGCTCTTTCAAAGTTGTTAAAATGGTGACCCCTGGGTCAAAAATGGGCGTGGCCCGTGGGGTCAAATTTTATTTTTGACCAAATATGGTTGTGTCATATATCAAATTGAAGGTATCGATGAGGCGATTGCTCTGGTGCAATATTTGTCGGAATCAGATGATTATGTCATCCATGATGGCCTCCAAAAGGTCCATTTATTCAAGATTTTGAACGTCTTTTCCTCAGGAACCACATGGCCGATGCTGGCCAAACTTCATAGTAAGTTATGATCCTTGGGTGAAGCATTTTCAGATTTGGTAAAATGAGTCGTCGCTTAATCCAAGATGACCGCCATCTAAAAATAGCACAATTTTTTTAAAACATGAACTCAATGTCACATTCTCCTCTGTTGTTCATGGAGTCAGGTGAGCGAATTAGGGCCATCATGGCCCTCTTGTTTCTTTTGTTCTTTTGTTACTTGGGAGTTGAATTGGGTTATTGCCCATTATAAAAGTGGTAAGATTATTACTGATCCTACTGCTTTTGGGAGGAGGCCAAGTGATTCTGGTGTGGCGATCATCTGGCATCAGATCAGGATTATTCGGGTTTTCAGGGCTAAATATATAGTTTGTTTGTGTTGTAAATATTCAGTTCTGATTTTGGGATTTCTCCCCATTTGTACATGTACTTGAACATGTACATGTACTGGTACAGGTAATATATGGGATTTAGTACTAAACCCATTGACCCGGCCTTAAATGACCTTAGCTGTTGATAGGCCATTAAACCCCAACAAACAAAAAAAGTACATAAGCCTCATTTCCCCAGTCACACTCGCATGACTCATAATTATGCGAGTGTGACTGGGGAAATGAGGCTTATGTAATTTGTTTGTCTCGGAGACGCGCCATGTGATTTTGTACCCATGTAGAGAATATGTATAATATTTAAAGAAAAATATTTTCAAAATTTATGATAGTTTCCGTAAATGTAGTCAAAAGTTGACGAAATTTTCATAACAAATGCGGAATTCAGCATTTGTTATGAAAATTTCGTCAATTTTCAACATCATTTACAGAAGAACATATCACAGTTTCTGTAAATATATTTCATGAAAAATCGCATATTTTTTTAGGTGCAAACCACACGGCATGTCTCGTATATAGGTCGTCTGCTGTGTCAACACAGTAATAATCAGGGTCTACACTGTTCCCCATCTCCGACTGCATACGTGCCAAAGTTGATCAACACGGACCATACCCATATACAGTTGTGTTGGGTGATTGGTTGCAAGTACTAGTATGTATAGGGTAAATTTAACTGGTTTGGCCCTCGTGTACATTGTATTTATGGCTTAGTTTTTACTTGAGAGTTGAATCCGGTTATACCCATTATAAAAGTAGTAAGAATATTACTAATCCTATTACTTTTAGGGAGTAGGGCTAAGTGTGGGGAGGACCTGGTACCAGATCCGGTTGTTCTAATTTCAGGGCTGAATATATATTTATTCTGTAAATATTCAGTTCGGATTTTCCCCCATCACAACGGGTGAAATATGGGATTCTACCCTGTTAACCAGGCCTAAAATCAGCTTAGCTGTTGACAGGCCGTTAAACACCATTAAATACATAAATAAAACAGTTGTGTCCAAATATCTTGCATGAACCAGGACTTCCATAACTTTTGTATGATCCAAATTCATACATGTTCCAAAGGCCGCCATCCTTTGATCTTGAAACAAGTTTGATACAGTCCTTTATCCCTTTCATGCTGAAAATACATACATGCTTTTCCTGACCATATTTTTTAAAATAATTTTCTTTTTTCTGGGTGAAGTATAATTATGTTGTTTCCCGTCACACAGGCCGCCTTCTGGCATTTTGTCATAATTATACTTTCATTGATAAATGAATAAAATAGAAAACACATGTAATTCCTATGTATGGGTATCTGTCATGATGTGGGTTACTCCATGTATTCAGAAAGCCAACGAATTCTTTCAAGATATGTTGTACAGACAATCGTTCCAATTTATTAAAATTCATATTACATGTAGATCTATAGTTTTTAATGCAATCTTTTATTGAAACTGCAACGTACTGTTCCCCAAACCACTCTATTTAGCAACAGGCAAGTATATGTGTACTGCAATATTTGGGTTGGGTTCAGTATTTCACCTATTCTATTATTGAATGCTGACAGTATTCTCAGTAACAGGCCTCTGGACTGTAGAATGGTCGAGCTGGCAGATAACTTTATGGCCCTTCACCCAGGCCGCCTTCTGGCATTTTGTCGAGCAGTACCATGCCTTCTTGCACCGACTGCAGGCGGGAAACTTGTCGTCTGCTGCCTTTTGACAATTTGTGCAGGTCGAGGAATCGTCGCCTTCAAATTGGCATCTCTTACAAACGCACCAGAAGTTGAACGATTCGTATAGCCATGCCCGACGCAGCTTCCTGGGCATTGTCGTATCTATATAGGTCGTGAACAGCTCCTCTCCAGCCTTGATCGGCCTACGAACGCGGACGTGCACTGCCGATCGTCCGTTCGCGAACCCATCCATGACGACGACGTTGTTGTCACAGGCGTGGTTCAGGCAGGAGTGGAGGGGAAACATGCCTGCGAAGGACACGGCTGGCGGCTTGGCCTCCAAGTATTTCAGCATGCCCAACACACGCAGGTCCTGTACCTTGGACAGCGCCTCCATGAATGTGTGTTTCGGAGTAACGGAGGCGGAGAACGCCTGCAGGTTACACGTCGCCTGGTAGTAGCGCGCCTCAAACTCGGCTTCCGTGATGTCGTACGTGACGCCATCACCGCAATCGGAGAATACGCTCTTCATCAGATGATACACAGCCGGCATTCGCTCTACAGCAGACGAACTTCCGAACGAAATGAACCTGAAAGGAAAAACAATTAAACTGTAATACAAAGGCAGACTATACCACTATTTCAAGAAAACTTGCGTGTTAATTGAAATGTTTAGCACTCGTAAAATACCCATCCCAATGCCTTCCCGCCAATTATTACTGAATGATTTCAGACAATGTCTCGTTTACAAACTTCATTCAGGTTCAAAGAATATGAGTTGTGTCACACTTAATAGAATGTACACTTGTGGTCTCGAACACAATAATGCCATTCAATTGATTAAGTATATCGTATATTCTTACTTTCGGAAAGTCATTTTGGCCCGCGCCCATTGCATTATGGTCGGTTGAGTTTGACCGCTCTCCTTCATTAGTCGCTTCGCCTCCGCAATTATCATTGCCCAGATCTTGGCTAGAATTATCGGGCTGTACTGTCCCGCCCAGACGTCCTCTAGTTCACCGTTCTCGTTGTACCCTTGGCCTTTATGTTCTATCAGTTCATACAAAGGTCCCGCTGCAGCATTCACCGAAGGACACAGGATCTGGTGATACTGGTGCCATGCTTCATCCCGGCACTTGTCATTGCAGTACTTTTCTCGCTCGCACTTTGTGCAGACGACACCTTTCACATCCGGCCAGTATTCATCCGCCAGTGCTGTCAGTTGCTCGGGCAACTCTACGTTGGCATGTTGAAAGTAGTCCCGATGTGTGATGAGGGAGGCGCCGCAGTGACCACATGCCGGCAGATCCAGACAGTCAATTAGCGCGCCCATTACAACCGGCACATCATCAAAGGCATTGTCATCTGCAAGTTAATTGACACAAATGAAACTGCTAGATTAAAAAACCCATCGTCAGAGCAGACATCAGTAGTAACTTAAGAGTTCATTTGCAACGGAACAAGCACAACACACTACCGGTACATGGTTCTGCTAATGACAAGGTTTTATGTGAATGAAATTATCTTTTTTTAATTTCATTCAAGTTGTAACTGTGTCTTTGGATATTGTTAGGGGAATTAATTATAGGCTTGCATGGATCTCCCTCCATTTCGGCGCACTCAGAATACCTACAGGCAATAATTTCACTTAGTACTTCTATAGTATTTAATTCTCTGCTCTGCTTTTTTATAAATAGGTGACGGAACATGGACAATCAAGATCATCTTCCATTTGAACTACTTCCGTGGTATCATCAGTGTTAGCATTGGCAGAGTTTGGCATCATGTTTATTTTTATTTTCCAATTTTGGTCGCATATTTATACGACTGGTATATACGCGGCTGGTCTCATTTGATTTGAAGCTTCTCAGGTGACGTAGTATTTCAATGTTAACTCGTATAATGCTGATTAGTTTTGTCTTCTGCTTTTTATTTTCAGTTTTTCTCATCAAAAACATAGTTTGACAGCACTTTAGAATCATTTCCATTGGAAATGATTCTAAATTGCCGTCAAAGAAGACAACATGTAAAAAAACAGCAGACAACAATTTTCATTTCCAGCATTCTAAGGTTTAACCACAGTTACCTGGCTGAAGGTCCTCCGTTGCCACGACGGCCCTGCCATAGTCGGTGAAGTCGACCTGTACCGGGAAGTCCTCCGTCAGTGGACCATATATTCTCTTCACGCGAACCTTCTGGAATAAGGTAGCCGCCTCCGGATCACGACCTTGGGTGGTCTTGGTCGCCTTACGTAGCCAGAACTCCGCCATCACGGGAAGGTTGTAACGAGCCAGGATAATACCTGTGGACAAAGAGAGACTGTTTAACGAACATTGTTATTAAGTTCATATGGAAATTTTGAAATATTTCTTGACACAAGTACTGGTATATAGTACATGCGACGTATTTGAAACGGCTCGATGAAAATGTTCAAATGGTCAACAGATGGTCACAATATATTACCGGTATACTTATGATGAGAAATAAAGACAATACATGTAATTTAAATTTTCTAGTAATTATCCCCTCGCCTATAGGTAAGAGGGGATATAGCGTTGGTCCATGTACACAATGTGTGTCTAGGGATGGTGCTTTGTTTTGCATACGACCCACGTCCGACTGCCCAAGGTCGAGGTCACTGAGGACTTATGTTCACATTGTTTGTAAGGCAAAAATGTTAATTATTTTTGTCGTTTTTCAATAACTCGTGAACCACTTACTGATTTGCACAATGTTTATGGATTCTGCTTTGTTTTGCATATGACCCATATCCGACCTCCCAAGGTCAAGGTCACTGAGGGCTTGATTTTTTTATGCCAGTGAGGGGAGTAGCTTCGTTTAATGATGTCAGTTCTTGTAATTGCATGCTACCAAAATTATACTATGTACCATGTCTTTTTCGCATTGCCGTTGATTATAGAAATGAATGGCCTTTTTGTGGAATTTATCGGGGTATATATAAACTTGGAAAAGTGGCGGGAATACTGGACGAAGGCCGGAAGGCCTCGTCCAGTATTCCCGCGACTTTTCCAAGTTTATATCCCCGATAAATTCAACAAAAAAGGCCATTCATTCCTTATAATTCCAGCATTTGAAATAAATTCATCATGAAAATGTGTTTATTTTCCGTTTTGGAAAGTAGTTCGGCATTGGTGTTTACTGGGATATAAATTTTGGACAGAGACTTGCTACGGGCCAATCAAATGTTAGGGAATTGTGTAAATATTTTTGTGCTGGAATTATTTTTCATATAAACAGCCAGGTAAAATGTGTTCATGCTAAAGGCTTAACATTTCTGTGTTCTCTACAATATCTGCCCTATGCTAGTATGTATGGATTTAATTTCCTTTATCACCATTGAATTGTTTTCAACCATTGGATAATTGTTTTGTTTTGTAGTTTGTGTGCTTTAGAGATTGTGGAGACAATCATTAGAAACATAGGCAATAGACCGTCACACGTGGGTAAGCGGCATGCAGGGAATTACCACACTAGCTTGCCTCCCATTTTCCAGACATCCGTGTTCCTGTTTGGTTTTGGTATCAGCCAGAGATCTTGCATCGCTTCATTGTGTTTGCTGTTCTCCATGTAGATCTGTGACCGCAACTGACGTAGGGCGTGGTTCATCCCGGGTACTGCCTCCAGACCGAGCGCACATTTCTGCAGGGCTTCATGTTCGTGCCTCAGCACGTAACATTGGTGTGCCTGCATCCCGAGTTGTACAGATTCCTTCCTAGCCGCCACTTTTACAGCCACAGGCGCACTCGTGTTTTCTACTATCTTGTATTTCTTGGAAAGTATTTCATTTCTCTTGTTTGAACAGTTCGTCATCACCGGGGTATATATCCTGAGAGCAAAGGTCCACCGCTTTGTAACTCTCTTTGGGACTCTCTTTGCTTGTACTTTCGTACGCAGCAATTATAGTGGTCTGCAAGTCCTTCAAGATCGTCGGCGATCGTCTGGGAATTTTGGATCTATTGTTAGTCCGTCTTTATAAAATGTATAAGCCTCATCGAATCTCTGGAGTTTTGCCGCGGCCTTCCCGGCAGATATGCACGCATTAAGGGACGCAGAATCCAGCTTACATGCGGCACGAGCGTCGTCCATGGCAGAGAGAAACGCGCCTTTCTGGAAGTACAGCTCCGATCGCTGCACCAGCTGATCCGCCGTGGTATTGTCTCCGATGATTTTGGAAATGTTCGCAATTTCCTCGTCGAGACTCGACATGTCCATTCTGTGGCTTTTGACGATGTCACAGATCCTGCAGAAATAAATAAATCAATGAGTGTGTATAAACATAATTGAGACACGTCGTGCGATTTTGTACCTTCGGACATTGCGTAATTTCATGAAATACATTTACAAAATTTACAATATTTTCTGTAAATGGCGTCACAAGTTGACAATATTTTCAGAGCACATGTATGTGCTCTGAAAATTTTGTCAACGTTTGATTTTATTTATGAAAAATATTGTAAATTTTGTAAATGTATTTAATGAAATTATGCAGATGTTCGAAGTTACAAAATTCCATGGCGGGTCTCGTACATGACTACTGAATAAAATGCACTATACAAATTTGCAAAATGGTAATTGTACAACATATGAATGGTAAGCCATGCACATGTTTTTCCATGTATATCTACAATTGGCACGACGTAAACAAATAATTATACACCAATGCTCAGATTATAATACTAAATTAAGTTTTAATTAGCATCCAATATACGTACATCATCCTAGGTCATTTTCGAAACAAAAAAACACCTTATTTGGCTTAAAAGACTTTTGATTTCGCTTGTGTCTATTTTGGCAAGTCAGTCGAGGTAGTGGTAATATTAATGATTTCATGCTTGGCCTTACGATCGACCCTCGCAGCGCAGTTGAAAGACTGAGATGCTAAAATATGTAATTCTCTAAATGTGTTCAGAAACCAAATCGGAGAAATAAAAATACTAGTACAGTGCGAAACCGGACTCCTTTATAGAAGACCTGTTTAATATTCCTGGGTTTCATTGTAATTTATATTTGCTGATAATGCATGTATACAACACACGCACAATGTAGCCTATTTCACCAACATTGCAAAGTATACTTATCTAGCAAAGTATACTTTGAGGGAGAACTTTTCATTTAAGGATAAATTTATTAATTTTTATTATACTCAATTTATTACATTATCACAGCCATTTTGGCTGTGATAATGTAAAACATTCAGTCTAATAATTCTGATTACTTTTAATCATCAAATATATATGCAGTGGTTGGTTCTATATGAAATTATGCATTTTTGGAAAATAAATGATTACTCCCTCAAAGTATACTTTGCTAGATAAGTATACTTTGCAATTTTGATGAAATCGGCTACTGGTCTGGTAGTGCTACTCACAGTGGAACCTCTCTAAATCAGATCTCATATGGCTCTCACAGGGCGTCTGGTTTCCAGATGTTCCACTGTAACCCTTAAATATATAAAAATAAAAATATGTCGTTAAATGCAAATTGGCTGTTTATGATGTGGTTTTATTTTCAGTTTTGTTTTTAAAGATATTTGTATTTCTCTTAACCCTCTCAAAACCACAGGCCTGTATAGTGGTATGGGCAAAAAGTGTAGATCCAAATGAGCATCATCTGGGTCTACACTTTTTGCAAGTAATTTTCATGTTTTTGTTCTTATTTTTGAGAACAAAAACACCCCCTTATCATAAATGGACTAGTCTGAAAATTATTTTTTATGATTGAATTGGTCAGAAAATTAACATATCAAAATCTATTCCAGTTATTAGGGGTGAAAGGGTTAATTTCTTCACTGGTTTCTAAGTACATACTTAATTCAGGGAATTATCATATTATGCATATTTTATCATCCCTGCTACTGATCTTTCACTAGCTTCAAGAGTTGCCGATATGTTTATCAAGGGCAGAATATCGCAGTGAGGTAGCAATTTTGTTTTTAATCTTTCACCTGTGCTGCACAGAGGATTTTATTAGGTGGATAATCATACTACCAGAATATCATAGTAGTTACAGGGGATGCATGTGGTTCTGGTTTACTGTGTTACCACGGTAACCAGCAGAGAACCAGTCACTTCCCTGCTGTATCTTATCTCCACACCTGTGGTGCCCAGCAATCACTGGGCCCCAATCTGGCTGGGAACCATCTGGAACAGGTTTCAAGTCACTCCAGGAATCACTGGTATTTGGGGCTTGTTGTTGCCATGCCAACCAGTGTAGACACAGACCAGCCTACAGTGGAATCTCTCTAAATCAGACTCCCAGGGGAATTTGCAGGGTCTACACTGTTCGCCAGTCAATTAGTGATAAACGTTTCAGGTTCCCATCAGACAGTATAGATCCTATCTGACTGCAGCAGTGTTAACCCTTAATACGCTGAATTAAATTTTATCATCTGCTGGAAGTGTTTTATTTTCAATATTTCTCGATAAAAACCTGTTTTGGCAGTGCATGAGAATCGTCTCCACTGGAATTAAGGCGAAAATGAAAAACAACAGACGGCAATTTTCATCTCCCAATAATAATATAATAACCTCAGGAATAATACTGGTCACAAATGCCATAAACCCGATTTCTCCGTCACATCCACATATGACACACGGCCATGCGATTTTCACAGGGGATATTTCATGAAAAATATTTACAGAAAATGGGATATTTTTCGTAAATGACTTCAGAAGTTGACACAATTTCAGAGTACATGCGGAATATAATGTCGCATGCACTCTGAAAGTTGTGTCAACTTTTGACTTTCATTATGAAAAATATTGTAAATTTTACAAACGTATTGCACAATGTGGCTGTGACTGGAGAAATGGGGCTTATGAGTTTTTGCAACCAGTGTAGATCCAGATCAGCCTGTGCATCCGCACAGTCTGATCAGGATCTTCACTGTTTGCCATTCCATCAATGAAACATCCGTCATGCGTCAGACAAGCAATATAGAATGCTACGGTGGCTGCAAAACCCATAAGCCCCATTTCTCCAGTTACAGCCACATATTTGTTGTACAGGTCATAAGCTACATGTTTTCAGGTGTGGGCGATGTATAATGTACCTTAGAAGCCTTCCCCCGGCCTGGATGAGCAGCGAGCAAACCCCCGGGAATTAGATAGATTCTATAATTGACAGCTGGCTAGGTATTATGTCTAATTCCCTAGTGCAGGGCAGAAATGTTTTCCATAGCAACACGAGTATGAACAGGTTTTGTGGAGATCTAATATACCCAGTCCGGGGATTGTTTTACCATCTAATTTCTGCTTTCTAATTTCTGTCGTCTGCTGGAAATGTTTTATTTTCAATATTTCTCGACAAAAACCTGGTTTTGACAGCACATGAGAATCGTCTCCAGTGGAGACGATTCTCAAAATCCAGTTTTTTGTTAAGAATTAAAGCAAAAATGAAAAACAGCAGACGGAAGTTTCCGTCTTTGTAACAACTGTTACAACGAGCGTTGTTTAATGCTATTTATTAATTTACTTTTACTTATTTTAGACTTGGGGAATTAGGCTCAATTTGATCGAAAGATGAAAGACAAAGACACATGCTGATTCTATAATGTAATATTCCCAAGAGCTCCCTGGCAACCCAAACAATGGCCTTTATACTTGGCAACGCGGACCTTATAGAAAGCACCTGACCACTCGGCATGAAATGCACACAATGCAGACTTTTCCTGAGAACTGTGTTTGTTCAACACAGTTCAAATTGCTATAATTAATTACTCATTGAATGCAAACCTTAGATATTTTACATGCACATTTCATCCATTCATCTACATACACACCACAGCAAATATCAATGACGAAATGAAATCAGAACTATGTCTAAATTGGCTTTTAATACGAATATCAAAGTCAATTTAGACATCGGACTGTCTTCTGAATCATATCTGGAACTAACTGTAATATGCAAATGACTGTAAACAACTACATGTTATAGTATTATCTTTTGACTCGGTGTAGCTCAAATACTAGTCATCAAGGTACAGTCTCAAAAGAGTTATTACGTGATTATATGAATTGCACAATAACAATTGCAGACAACAATTAAGAATTTCCACAGTGATGCTGCATTCATTTTGTGTGACCCCAAGCTATTTGACCGGGGCACAACGCCCATTAAAAGAGGTCTGGTTTCTGCAGACATGTTACTCAGAGATCATGACCTGATTCCATATGAACAAAGGAGCAACCAGTCTAGTCTCAGATTGACAAAGCATCTGCATGGTTCAATCAGGGTTTATACTGTTTGCCATTCAGTCCATCAAATTGGTACTCTATAACAATACCCTCCTGGTTCGAAACATTTGGTCCCCAAATGAAATATGGATAAACAACCATGTAATGGTACAAGTAATAAGTATGAATATTGTAACACAAGAAATATCGCATTCACACACCTTACACACTACAATCCTATAATGCTTAATTTTCAAATTATATGTCTGGGTGCCAGGAAAAAACATCAACTAATGCATGCAGTAAGACATGAAATACATTATACCGTACTTCATCTAATAAACACCCTCATCTATGCAACATTTGAAAAATTAAAATTATGTAACTAAAAACATTTCCACTTGTTATGCAAAAGTGTGTTGATATGGTAAAAAAAACACAATTAAACAAAAAGCATAGAAGGGGTTTACATAGAATAAATATGGTAATAGTCCCATATACGTTCCATCAGTCTTGATCAGCGCAGTTCATCGTAATAAACTGTAATCCATTTTTAATTGGAATTTTTAAATTAAACGACATGTTAAAGTTGCAGATTCAGGTATTGAGACAATGAGTAAAGGTGTAACATTGATTCAATTAATAGGTCAGTAAATGTACGCACTATGAATTATGTAAACAACCAAACGTTCCATTGATAATTGCCAATTACTGTTTTCGTTTCCCTTTAATCAAAATCACGGTTAATTAGTAAATCATCAATCGTAATACATGTAATCCGTTGTAATTGGAAATGTAATAATTGATACATGTATGTCACTGGTAAGTCATAATTCCATTATTATGGCAGATATGCACAGGAATTAATTATTACTGGGGTCCATTTATGGAATATTTAAATTAAAAGACATATTAAAGTTACAGGTTCAGGTATTGAGCACATGTGTAAGGAAGTACAGTTATTCAATTATAGGCAGTATGTCGCACTATGAATATGTAACACCAAACGTCCATGATATGCAATACCGTTTCGTTTAACAAAATCTTCTATTGTAATTAATACATGTAATCCGTTGTAATTTGAAACGTAATAATTGATACATGTATGTCACTGTAAGTCATAATTCCATTATTATGGCAGATATGCACAGGAATTAATTATTACTGGGGTCCATTTATGGAATATTTAAATTAAAAGACATATTAAAGTTGCAGATTCACGAATTGACCTCAAACATCACTTTCCATGTCATAGTATGTGGATTTTCGGAAGAAAAGTATGAGAAAAGAGAGAAGAAAAGATGCTAAAGATCAAATCCCACACAATATGAAATATGAATGTACATGAATGAAATCGCAACATGAAACTACAAACTGTCAATAAAATTCCAAAAATGTATTTGTGCTATTGTCAATTCTTCTTCATTCTGCCGTCGATGGTCCTATTGTTGGCGTGTAGGATGTGCGGAACGTCCCTCGCACACCCGGTCCGAGATTCGTAGTGTTCCTTCCTAGAATGTGCGGGTAGGCCCCGTCACACATTCTGGCTTCGTAGGTAACTGAGTCCGTCGTGTTTTGCGAGTCCTGTTGGTACATCAACTTCTTGAAATATTGTGGTAGCAAACACTGATTCAAATGGTGAAAATCCTGTAGATTGTATACATTCTGTCCAACACAATGCCATTAATATTGTAGGCAAAACGAATAAGCCAAGTTGATGGCTACACATTCTTCTCCATCTTCAAAATGTTATTAAAATTACACTGTATGTGTGTCGAAAAATCCATGCGTGCAAAGTTCCTCAATTTGTTCCACTTTCCATCGAAATAATAGATTAACCGTTACTTATAATTTTGTTCACTTAAGTCCAAATTAACATGACCGAGAATCTAAAGACTCTCCACCAAACTGTTATAGTGAGTGGTGGTTTAATTTTATTAATTTCTAAGATGTTACTGTTAATTTTTGGATTTGGGAATTACGGCTCAATTTGATCAAAAGATGAAAAGACAAAAGACACATGTTGATTCTATACTGTAATATTCCCAAGAGCTCCCTGGCAACCCAAACAATGGCCTTTATACTTGGCAACGCGGACCTTATAGAAAGCACCTGACCACTCGGCATGAAATGCACACAATGCAGACTTTTCCTGAGAACTGTGTTTGTTCAACACAGTTCAAATTGCTATAATTAATTACTCATTGAATGCAAACCTTAGATATTTTACATGCACATTTCATCCATTCATCTACATACACACCACAGCAAATATCAATGACGAAATGAAATCAGAACTATGTCTAAATTGGCTTTAATACGAATATCAAAGTCAATTTAGACATCGGACTGTCTTCTGAATCATATCTGGAACTAACTGTAATATGCAAATGACTGTAAACAACTACATGTTATAGTATTATCTTTTGACTCGGTGTAGCTCAAATACTAGTCATCAAGGTACAGTCTCAAAAGAGTTATTACGTGATTATATGAATTGCACAATAACAATTGCAGACAACAATTAAGAATTTCCACAGCGATGCTGCATTCATTTTGTGTGACCCCAAGAGCTATTTGACGGGGCACAACGCCCATTAAAAGAGGTCTGGTTTCTGCAGACATGTTACTCAGAGATCATGACCTGATTCCATATGAACAAAGGAGCAACCAGTCTAGTCTCAGATTGACAAAGCATCTGCATGGTTCAATCAGGGTTTATACTGTTTGCCATTCAGTCCATCAAATTGGTACTCTATAACACAACTTATCACGTCGTTTATAAATTGATTGATTTTCGGTTTGATGTCCGTACAATGTCAGTTGGGTAAAATATACAACTTTGTTGCAGTTAGCTGGTTAGGTGTCTTAAATGGCATTTGTTTTAATTGAATGTTGCAAGTTTATTTAATGTTTGGTAATTTTATCTGTAACATAATTAATACATCATGGTCACATTTACCAGGCTTGATATGAAGATACAATGTACATGTATATTATAATTAATATGAAACTTTAAATCAACCATCTGGAATAGTATTATGCTCACCTAGTAATTATTTAGTGTACATGTAATTATTTAGTGTACATGTAATTTTCACTGATGGAGTAAGACATTAACACACTTACTTGTATTCCGAGCCAGAAAGTAGTTCCAAGATTCCAGGTGTTGGTTAAACAACGTACATGCCAAGAATAACTTCTACCAGAGATGAGTGTATGTACATGTTGTAGAGTGTATTAAGCTGGTTCCCCGTTGTATGTTCTGTAACCTGAAACCGGCATAGAGGAGAGCTGTTGATTAGGGAAAATGGAACCAGATGTTTTATTGTCTGCGAGAAAGACAACCTTATCCCTTAGGATGTTGGGAAGCAAAAATTGTCGTCTGCTGTTGTTTTATATTTGTAGTCTTTCTCAATAAAAGCATGGTTTGTCAGCACTTGAGAATCATTTCCACTGGAAATGATTCTAAAGTGTTGTCAAACTATGCTGTTGATGAGAACAAAATAATAAACAGCAGACGACAAAAATTAATTCAGCATTGATGGGTTATGATTAGTTGGTTTGCGGTCTGGAATGTAACTCTATTCTGTGTGGAATAACAGACATTCATGATTGTGATTATGATCTGCTAGATGGTCTAGAAAATAGTACTGTGCATGCTGATAACATGTGAGAACAAGAAAATGTGGCCTTCACAGGACATAGAAGACATGACAGAATTGAGAAATTCCAGCAAAGTTCTTAACCCTTAGACCGCTATTTTTTTGTTTTTGTCGTCTGCTGTTTATTTTCTATTTTACATTTTTATCATCAAAAACATGCTTTGGATTTACATTTATTGCGCATAGGCTGCACATGCACTTTAGAATAATTTACAACATGCTTTGACAGCCCTTTAGAATAATTTACAACATGCTTTGACAGCACTTCAGAATCATTTCCATTGGAAATGATTCTGCAGTGCTGTCAAAACATGTTTTTATTGAGAAATAAAGCAAGATATAAAAGCAACGGCAGACGTGAGTTGCGGTTTAAGGGTTAATGTATGAAAAAGTTAAAATGTGTCAAGGTCTTTCAAAAGGTCAAGGTCATATTAAGGGCATTATGGATGTGTGGCAGTTTTCCACAAGTATGATGTATTGAAATATTGAAGCAATCTATCAAGGGACATACGGTAGAAGTTATGACAGAATTGGAGAAACTCTGGCGAACTTCTTAATGTGTGAAAAAGTTCTAAGTTGTGAAGGTCAAAAGGCCAAGGTCATATTAAGGTCAGCATGGAAGTGTGACATTTGTCCACAAGTATGCTGTGTTGAAATATTTAAATAATCCTTCAAGGGATATAGAAGTTATGACAGAAATGAGAAACTCCGGTGAACTTCTTAATGTGCCGGACACACGGACACACAGTCCAAGCACTATATGCCTCCGGCTCTACCGACACCAGGGACATAAAAATATGTTTGGAATGTACACATGATTTTTCTATTGAGTATCACAACAAAATAGGTTTATTGTTTTCACGACCATTCTACACCGATTTCATTGTAAAATTCACTGAACGTCTGACTGCTCGGCCGATCTGGGTATACACTGGTCATAAATGTCATAGACCCCATTTCTCCAGTCACAGATGCTGCCAAGCATACCAGGAGCCGATTTCACCAACATTGCTAAGCATACTTATCTAGCCAAGTATACTTTGAGGGAGTAATCATTTATTTTACCTGAAATGCATTATTTCATATAGAACTAGCGACTGCTTACATTATCACAGCCAAAATGGCTGATGATAATGTAATAAATTCAGTATAATAACATTTTGGTGAAATCGGCTACAGAAGTTTGTGAATCATTGTGTTAAGACACGACTGCTGATCCTCGTGGTATTCAACAGATATGTGGCTGTAATTGGAGAAATGGGGCTTATGGGATGTGTGACCAGTGTAGCTCCTGATCAAATAGCACTCCTGTAGAATGATATTGCTTGTTGGAAGAATGACGGGTGCTTCATTGATGGAATCGTGAACAGTGCAGATCCTGATCAGACTGTGCGGATGCTGGGTCTGGATCTACACTGGTCACAAAACCCATCAGCCCCACTTCTCCAGTCACAGCCACATATGTGTATTTCAGGACATGATGAAATGGGGCCTATTATTGTGTCTGCAATCAGCTTAGACCCAGATCAGCCGTCACAGTCTGACCAGGGACTATGGTATTTGTTATAGAGTGTATGAAATGTTCCTGGTGCATGCAACAACATCAAAACATACGGTATTTCGCCCCCTCCCGTTATTTGCATTCTAAATATGTTATTTTTCACATACAAAAGTCCGGAGGCCCGCAGGGGACGTAGAATTCTTTTTTTTTATTAATTTGTTTCCACAAATAACAATTTGTTCCCTCAATTTAACAATTTGTTCACTCGAATTAACAATTCGTTCCCACAAATTAACAATTTGTCCCCTCGAATTAACAATTCGTTCCCACGATATAACAATTCGTTCCCACAAATTAACAATTCGTTTCCATGGGAACAAACGTTAAAGTTATTGTTTTTTCACAATATCTCTTTAACCCCTTGCCAGACTTTGATAATATTTCACATCAATGTTTGTCTAGGGATGATGCTTCATTACGCACACCCCCACATCCAAATTCTCAAGGTCAAGGTCATTTATTTACTTGTAATGTTCACCGGTTTTGTAACAGAAATGCGTTCTAAAGTTATTGTTTTTTCACAATATCTATTTAACCCCTTGCCAGACATTGATAATATTTCATATCAATGTTTGTCTAGGGATGATGCTTCATTACGCACACCCCCACATCCAAATTTTGAAGGTCAAGGTCATTTATTTACTTGTAATGTTCACCGCATTTGTAACAGAAATGCGTTAAAGTTATTGTTTTTTCACAATATCTCTATACCCCTTTCCAGACATTGATAATATTGAACATCAATGTTTGTCTACGGATGATGCTTCATTATGCACACCCCCACATCCAAATTCTGAAGGTCAAGGTAATTTATTTACTTGTAATGTTCACGGTCAAATGCCTCGGCAGGCGCGACACCGCTTCTGTGGCGGAATTCTTGTTTTATCCTATAATTCTCTACGTTTTGATCCCCACACATTGTATAGATGCCCAAACATTGTATAGATGCCCACACATTGTATAGATGCCCACACCTTGTATAGATGCCCACACCTTGTATAGATCCCCACACATTGTATGGATCCCCACACCTTGTATAGATCCCCACACATTGTATAGATCCCCACACATTGTATAGATCCCCACACCTTGTATAGATCCCCACACCTTGTATAGATCAACACACATTGCATAGATCACCACACATTGTATAGATCCCCACACATTGTGTAGATCCCCACACATTGTATAGATCCCCTCACCTTGTATAGATCCCCAATAGATCCCCACACATAAATTAAAAAAAAAGCCATTCCCCTGCGGGGCTCCGTACAAAAGCCATTTATTTTATCCTATAATTGTCTACGTTTTGATCCCCACACATTGTATAGATGCCCACACATTGTATAGATGCCCACACCTTGTATAGATCACCACACCTTGTATAGATCACCACACCTTGTATAGATCCCCACACCTTGTATAGATGCCCAAACCTTGTATAGATCCCCACACATTGTATAGATCCCACACCTTGTCACCTTGTATAGATCCACACACATTGTATAGATCCCCACACATTGCATAGATCCCTACACATTGTATAGATCCCCACACCTTGTATGATCCCCACAAATTGTATGGATCCCCACACATTGTATAGATCCCCACACATTGTATAGATCCCCACACCTTGTATGATCCCCACAAATTGTATGGATCCCCACACATTGTATAGATCCCCACACCTTGTATATAGATCCCCACACATTGTATTGATCCCCACACATTGTATAGATCCCCACACCTTGTATGATCCTCACACCTTGTATATATCCCCACACATTGTATGGATCACCACAAAGTGTATAGATCCCCACACCTTGTATAGATCCCCACACATTGTATAGATCCCCACACCGTGTATAGATCCCCACACCTTGTGTAGATCCCCACACATTGTATGGATCCCCACACCTTGTATAGATCCCCACACATTGTATGGATCCCCACACCTTGTATAGATCCCCACACATTGTATAGATCCCACACACAGTGTATAGATCCCCACACCGTGTATAGATCCCCACACATTGTATGGATCCCCACACTTGTATAGATACCCCACACCTTGTATAGATCCCACACGCAGTGCATAGATCCCCACACCGTGCATAGATCCCCACACCTTGTTAGAATCCCACACATTGTATAGATCCGCACACCATCCACACCTTGTATATGATCCCCACACCTGTACACATTGTATATATCCCCACACCTTGTATAACCTTCTATAGATCACCACACCTTGTATAGATCCCCACACATTGTATACATTCCCACACCTTGTATTGATCCCCACACATTGTATATATCCCCACACCTTGTATAACCTTCTATAGATCACCACACCTTGTATAGATCCCCACACATTGTATACATTCCCACACCTTGTATTGATCCCCACACATTGTATAGATCCCCACACAGTGTATAGATCCCCACACCTTGTATAGATCCCCACACATTGTATAGATCCCACACCTCGTACAGATCCCCACACCTTGTATAGATCCCCACACCTTGTATAACCTTGTATAGATCACACCTTGTATAGATCAACACACCTTGTATAGATCCCCACACATTGTATAGATCCACACCTTGTATTGATCCCCACACATTGTATTGATCCCCACACATTGTATAGATCCCCACACAGTGTATAGATCCCCACACCTTGTATAGATCTCCACACCTTGTACAGATCCACACACCTTGTATAGATCCCCACACCTTGTATAACCTTGTATAGATCCCCACACCTTGTATAGATCCCCACACCTAGTATAACCTTGTAAAGATCCGCACACATTGTATAGATCCCCACACAGTGTATAGATCCCCACATAGTGTATAGATCCCCACACAGTGTATAGATCCCCACACCTTGTATAGATCACCACACCTTGTATAGATCCCCACACATTGTATAGATCCCCACACCGTGTATAGATCACCACACCTTGTATATATCCCCACACATTGTATAGATCCCCACACAGTGTATAGATCCCCACACCTTGTATAGATCCCCACACATTGTATTAGATCCCCACATATTGTATAGATCAGATCCCCACACATTGTATAGATCCCCACACATTGTATAAATTCCCACACATTGTATAGATCCCCACACATTGTATAACCCCACACCTTGTATAACCTTGTATAGATCACCACACAATGTATAGATCCCCACACATTGTATAGATCCCCACACCTTGTATAACCTTGTATAGATCACCACACCTTGTATAGATCCCCACACATTGTATAGATCCCCACACATTGTATAGATCCCCACACCTTGTATAGATCCCCACATCTTGTATAAATTCCCACACATTGTATAGATCCCCACACATTGTATAGATCCCCACATATTGTATAGATCCCCACACCTTGTATATATCCCCACACATTGTATAGATCCCCACACCTTGTATAGATCCCCACACCATGTATTAGATCCCCACACATTGTATAGATCCCCACACATAGTATATATCCTCACACATTGTATACATCCCCACACATTGTATACATGCCCACAAATTGTATACACATTATATAGATCCCCACACATTATATAGATCCCCACACATTGTATAGATCCCCAGACATTGTATGGATCCCCAGACATTGTATGGATCCCCACACCTTGTATAGATCCCCACACCTTGTATATATCCCCACACATTGTATGGATCCCCACATCATGTATAGATCCCCACACCTTGTATAGATCCCCACACATTGTATGGATCCCCACACCTGGTATAGATCCACACACCTTGTATATATCCCACACACAGTGTATAGATCCCCACACCGTGTATAGATCCCCACACATTGTATGGATTCCCACACCTTGTATAGATCCCCACACCATGTATAGATCCCCAAACCCTTGTATAGATCCCCACACATTGTATGGATCCCCACACCTGGTATAGATCCACACACCTTGTATATATCCCACACAGTGTATAGATCCCCACACCGTGTATAGATCCCCGCACATTGTATGGATTCCCACACCTTGTATAGATCCCCACACCTTGTATAGATCCCACACGCAGTGTATAGATCCCCACATCGTGTATAGATCCCCACACATTGTATAGATCCCCTCACATTGTATAGATCCCCACACCTTCTTAAAATCCCACACATTGTATAGATCCGCACACCTTGTATATATATCCCCACACCTTGTATAGATCCCCACACATTGTATAGACCCCCACACCTTGTACAGATCCCCACAACTTGTATAGATCCCCACACCTTGTATAACCTTGTATAGATCACCACACAATGTATAGATCCCCACACATTGTATAGATCCCCACACCTTGTATAACCTTGTATAGATGACCACACCTTGTATAGATCCCCACACATTGTATTGATCCCCACACATTGTATAAATCCCCACACCGTGTATAGATCCCCACACCTTGTATAGATCCCCACACATTGTATAGATCCCCACACCGTGTATAGATCCCCACACCTTGTATAGATCCCCACACATTGTATAGATCACCACACCTTGTATAGATCCCCACACCTTGTATAGAGCCCCATACATTGTATAGATCCCCACACATTGTATAGATCCCCACACAGTGTATAGATCCCCACACCGTGTATAGATCCCCACACCTTGTATAGAGCCCCATACATTGTATAGATCCCCACACATTGTAGATCCCCACACCTTGTATAGATCACCACACCTTGTATAGATCCCCACACCTTAAAATCCCACACATTGTATACATCCGCACACCTTGTATATATATCCCCACACCTTGTATAGATCCCCACACCTTGTACAGATCCCCACACCTTGTATAGATCCCAACACCTTGTATAACCTTGTATAGATCACCACACCTTGTATAGATCCCCACACCTTGTATAACCTTGTATAGATCACCACACCTTGTATAGATCCCCACACATTGTATAGATCCCCACACCTTGTATAGATCCCCACACCTTGCATAGATCCTCACACCTTGTATAGATCCCCACACAGTGTATAGATCCCCACACATTGTATAGATCCCCACACCTTGGATCTATCTATAGATCCCCACACCTTGTATAGATCCCCACACATTGTATAGATCCCCGCACCTTGTATAGATCCCCACATTGTATAGATCCCCACACCTTGTACAGATCCATACACATTGCATAGATCCCCACATCTCGTATAGATCCCCACACCTTGTATAGATCCCCACACATTGTATAGATCCCCGCACCTTGTGTAGATCCCCACATTGTAGATCCCCACATATTGTATAGATCCCCACACCTTGTATTCATCCCCACACCTTGTATAGATCCACCATTGTATAGTATAGATCCCCACACCTTGTAGATCCCCACACTTTATAGATCCCACACCTTTGTATAGACCACACATTGTATAGATCCCACACTCGAATATATTGTATAAATCACACCTTGTATAGATATGTATAGATCCCACACACATTGTATAGATCCCCACACCTCGTGATCACACCTTGTATAGATCCCCACACATTGTATAGATCCCCCAATTGTATAGATCCCAACATATAGATCTCCACACATTGTAGACATTGTATTGATCCCCACACATTGTATAGATACCACAATTGTATAGATCCCCGCACATTGTATATCCCCGCACCTTGTGTATAGATCCCACATTGTATAGATCCCACATTGTATAGATCCACACACATTGTATAGATCCCCACACCTTGTATAGATCCTCACACATTGTATAGATCCGCACACCTTGTATAGATCCCCACACCTAGATCCACACACTTGTATAGATCCCCACACCTCGTATAGATCCCCACACCTTGTATAGATCCCCACACCTTGTATAGATCCCCGCACCTTGTGTATAGATCCACACCTTGTATAGATCCCCACACCTTGTAGATCCCCGCACCTTGTGTATAGATCCCCACATTGATAGATCCCACACTATTATCGATAGACACCGCACCTTGTGTATAGATCCCCGCACCTTGTGTATAGATCCCCACATTGTATAGATCCCACACACATTGTATAGATCCCCACACCTTGTATAGATCCCCGCACCTTGTGTATAGATCCCCACATTGTATAGATCCCACACACATTGTATAGATCCCCACACCTTGTATAGATCCCCGCACCTTGTGTATAGATCCCCACATTGTATAGATCCCCACACTTCGTATAGATCCCCGCACCTTGTGTATAGATCCCCACATTGTATAGATCCCACACACATTGTATAGATCCCCACACCTTGTATAGATCCCCGCACCTTGTGTATAGATCCCCACATTGTATAGATCCCACACACATTGTATAGATCCCCACACCTTGTATAGATCCCCGCACCTTGTGTATAGATCCCCACACTTCGTATAGATCCCCGCACCTTGTGTATAGATCCCCACATTGTATAGATCCCACACACATTGTATAGATCCCCACACCTTGTATAGATCCCCACACCTTGTATAGATCCCCACACATTGCATAGATCCCCACACCTTGTATAGATCCCCACACCATGTATTAGATCCCCACACATTGTAGATTCCCACACATTAGTATATATCTCACACACATTTGTACATCCCCACACATTGTATACTGCCGACAAAATTGTATACCACATTTATCATTATTGATCCCCCTAGTCACACATTATAGATTCACACAGCCAATATAGATCCCCAGACCTTGTAAAGATCCCCACCGAGAATACACATTGTATGGATCCCCAGACATTGTATGGATCCCCACACCTTGTATAGATCCCCCACACTTGTATATATCCCCACACTATGTATGGGACCCCCACACATCATGTATAGATCCCACCCACCCTTGTATTTAGATCCCCACACATTGTATGGTTCTCCACACTGGTATAGATCCACACTTTCCTTGTATATATCACTTGTATACACAGTGTATAGATCCCCACACCGTGTATAGTTCCCCACACATTGTAATGGATTTCCCCACACCTTGTATAGATCCCCACACATTGTATTAGTTATCCGCACACCTATGTATAGATCCCCACACATTGTATGGTATTCCCAAACAATCCATGGTATAAGATCCATCCTTTCACCTTGTAAAAAATATATCCCAAACACTAGTGTATAGTATTACCCCATTTCACGTATATAGATCCCCACACCTTGGTATAAAGAATTCCCACCCCCCCACGCAGTGTATAGATCCCCACAATCGTGTATAGATTCCCCACAAATTGTATAAGATCCCCTCACATTGTATTAGATCCCCCACACCTTCTTAAAATCCCACACTTGTATAGATCCGCACAACCTTGTATATATATCCCCACACCTTGTATAGATTCCCCACACATTGTATTAGACCCCACACCTTGTACAGATCCCCACACCTTGTATACCTGTATAGATCACCACACAATGTATAGACCCCACACATTGTATAGATCCCCACCTTGTATAAAACCTTGTATAGATCACCACACCTTGTATAGATCCCCACACATTGTATTGATCCCCACACATTGTATAAATCCCCACACAGTGTATAGATCCCCACACCGTGTATAGATCCCCACACCTTGTATAGATCCCCACACATTGTATAGATCCCCACACCTTGTATAGATCCGCACACCTTGAATAGATCCCACACTTTGTATAGATCCACACACATTGTATAGATCCCCACACCTCAATATAGGATCCCCATTACACCTTTGTATAAATCCCCACTCCTTGTATAGATCCCCGACCTTGTGTATAGATCCCACACATTAATATAGTTCAATTTCAACTCTCGTATAGATTCCCAACCCCACACTTGCATAGATCCCACACCTTGTATAGATCCCCCCACACATTGTATAGATCCCAACCCCCCAACATTCTATAGATCTCCACACATTTGTATAGACAGTGTATTGTCCCTTCATCACAAAATGTATGATACCACAACTGTATTAGATCCCCACCTCCTCGTATAAAGATCCCCACACCATTGTAATAGATCCCGCACATTGTATAAGATCCGCACTTGTGTATAGAATCCCACATTGAAATAGATCCCACATTGTATAGATCCATTACACACATTGTATAGATCCCCCCACCCCAAACACCTGTAGATCCTCACACCATTGTATAGATCCGCACTTGGTATTATATTGATCCCACACCTTGTATAGATCCACACACATTGTATAGAATCCACAAACCTCGTATAGATCCCCACACCTTGTATAGATCCCCACACTTTGTATAGAATCCCCCGCACCCTTGTGTGAGATCCCCCACATTGTATAGATCCCACTCACCCCACATTGTATAGATCCCACACCTTGTATATACCTTGTATACCTTTGATATCACTTGTATAGATCCCCACACATTTGTATTGATCCCCACACCATTTGGTATAAATTTATCCCACCACAGTGTATAGATCCACCCCACACCGTGTATAGATCCCAACACCTTGTATAGATCCCACACCCTTGTATAGATCCCACACTTGTAATAGATCGCACACAGAATAGATCCCACACTTTGTATAGATTCCCACACACATTGTATAGATCCCCACACCTCAAATAGATCCCCACACCTTGTATAAATCCCCACACCTTGTATAGATCCCCGCACCTTGTGTATAGATCCCACACACATTGTATAGATCCCCACACCTCGTATAGATCCCCACACCTTGCATAGATCCCCACACCTTGTATAGATCCCCACACATTGTATAGATCCCAACACATTCTATAGATCTCCACACATTGTATAGACATTGTATTGATCCCCACACATTGTATAGATACCCACACATTGTATAGATCCCACACCTCGTATAGATCCCCACACCTTGTATAGATCCCCGCACATTGTATAGATACCACACGCAGTGTATAGATCCCCACATCGTTGTATAGATCCCCACACATTGTATAGATCCCCTTCACATTGTATAGATTCCCCACTCCTTCTTAAAAATCCACCCACACATTGTATAGATCCGCACACCTTGTATATATATCCCCACACCTTGTATAGATCCCCACACATTGTTTTTAGACCCCCCACACCTGTTTACAGATCAACTTGTATAAAGATCCCCCACACCTTGTATAAACCTTGTATAGATCACCACACAATGTATAGATCCCCACACATTGTATAGATCCCCCAACACCTTGTATTAAATTGTATAGATGGACCACACCTTGTTACAGATCCCCACACTTGTATAACCTTGTAGATCACCACACAATGTATAGGATCCCCACACATTTGGGATAGATCCCCACACCTTGTATAAACCTTGTATAGATCACCACACCTTGTATAGATCCCCACATTGTATTTTGATCCCCAACACATTGTATAAATCCCCACAGTGTATAGATCCCCCACACCGTGTATAGATTCCCCACACTTGTATAGATCCCCACACATTGTATAGAATCCCCCACACCTTTAGTATAGTCCGCACACCTTGAATAGAATCCCACACTTTGTATAGATTCACACATTTGTATAGATCCCCAACACCTCAAATAGATCCCCCACACCTTTGTATAAACCCCAACTCCTTTGTATAGATCCCCGGCACCTTGTGTATAGAATCCCCACACACATTGTAGAGCCCCATCCCCATCACCTCGTATAGATCCCCACACCTTCTAGATCCCCCACACCTTGTATAGATCCCCACACATTGTTATAGTATCCCCCAAACACATTCTATAGATCTCCAACACATTGTATAGACATTGTATTGGTTTCCCCTTCACATTTGTATAGATACCCACATTGTATTAGATCCCCACACCTCGTATAGATCCCCACACCTTGTATAGATCCCCGCACATTGTATAGATCCCCGCACCTTGTGTATAGATCCCACATTGTATAGATCCCACATTGTATAGATCACACACATTGTATAGATCCCCACACCTTGTATAGATCCTCACACATTGTATAGATCCGCACACCTTGTATAGATCCCACACCTTGTATAGATCCACACACATTGTATAGATCCCCACACCTCGTATAGATCCCCACACCTTGGTATAGATCCCCACCACACCTGTATAGATCGCACCTTGTGTATAGATCCCACATTGTATAGATCCCACACACATTGTATTTGATCCCCACACCTTGTACAACCTTGTATAGATCACCACACTTGTATAGATCCCCACACATTGTATTGATCCCCAACATTGTATATAAATCCCCACAACAGTGTATAGATCCCCACACCGTGTATAGATCCCCCCACCTTGTATAGATCCCCACACATTGTAGATCCCCACACCCCTGTATAGATCCGCACACCTTGAATAGTATCCCAACTTTGTATAGATTCCACACACATTGTATGATCCCCTCCCCAACAACCTCAAATAGATCCCCACACCTTGTATAAAATCCCCACACCTTGTATAGATTCCCGCACCCCCCCCTTGTGTATAGATCCACATACATTGTATAGATCCCCACACCTCGTATAGATCCCCACCCCACCTTGCATAGATCCCCAAACACCTTGTATAGATCCCCACACATTGTATAAAGATCCCAACACAATTCTATAAGATCTCCACAAACTTTGTATTAGACATTGTATTGATCCCCACACATTTGTATAAGATACCCACCACATTGGTATTTAGATCACACATCGTATATCCCCCACAACTTGTATAAGATACCCGCACAATTTGTATAGATCCTCCCCGCACCTTGGTGTATAGATCCCCACAATGTTAAATATTGATCCCACCCCCATTGTATAGATCCACACACATTGTATAGATCCCCACAACCTTGTATAGATCCTCACACATTGTATAGATCCGCACCTTGTATAGATCCCACACCTTGTATAGATCCACACACATTGTATAGATTCCCACCCCACACCTCGATAGATCCCACACCTTGTATAGATCCCCACACCTTGTTTATAGATCCCGCACCTTGTGTATAGATCCCCACATTGTATAGATCCCACACACATTGTATAGATCCCCACACCTTGTATAGATCCCCGCACCTTGTGTATAGATCCCCACATTGTATAGATCCCCACACCTCGTATTGATCCCCGCACCTTGTGTATAGATCCCCACATTGTATAGATCCCACACACATTGTATAGATCCCCACACCTTGTATAGATCCCCACCCTTGTATAGATCCACCCCACACATTGTATAGATCCCCACACCTTGTATAGATCCCCACACCATGTATTAGATCCCCACACATTGTATAGATCCCCACACATAGTATATATCCTCACACATTGTATACATCCCCACACATTGTATACATGCCCCACAAAATTGTATACACATTTATATATCCCCACCCACATTATATAGATCCCCACACATTGTATAGATCCCCACACCTTGTATTAGTCCCCAACACATTGTATGGATCCCCGACATGTATGGATCCCACACCTTGTATAGATCCCCACACCATTGTATATCCCCACACATTGTAAGGACCCCACCCCACTCATGTTTTAGATCCCCACACATGTATAGATCCCCACACATTGTATGGATCCCCCACACCTGGTATAGATCCACACAACCTTGTATATATCCCACACACAGTGTATAGATCCCCCCACACGTGTATAAGATCCCCCACACATTGAATGGATTCCCACACCAGTGTTTATAGTCCCACACCATGTATAGATCCCCACACCTTGTATAGATCCCCACACATTGTATGGATCCCCCACCCCACCTGGTATAGATCCACACACCTTGTATATATCCCACACAGTGTATAGATCCCACACGTGTATAGATCCTCCGCACATTGTATGGATTCCCACACCTTGTATAGATCCCCACACCATGTATAGATCCCCACACCTTGTATAGATCCCCACACATTGTATGGATCCCCACACCTGGTATAGATCCACACACCTTGTATATATCCCACACAGTGTATAGATCCCCACACCGTGTATAGATCCCCGCACATTGTATGGATTTCCCACACCTTGTATAGTACCCACCTTTATAGATCCCACAAACGCAGTGTAAAGATCCCCACATCGTGTATAGATCCCCACACATTGTATAGATCCCCTCACATTGTATAGATCCCCACACCTTCTTAAAATCCCACACATTGTATAGAATCCCGCACACTTGTATATATATCCCCACACCTTGTATAGATCCCCACACATTGTATAGACCCCCACACCTTGTACAGAATCCCCACAAACTTGTATAGATCCCCACCACCTGTATAAACCTTGTATAGATCACCACACAATGTATAGATCCCACTACATTGTATAGATCCCCAACACCTTGTATAAACTTGTATAGATGCCACACTTGTACAGATCCCACAACCTTGTATAACCTTGTATAGATCACCAGCACAATGTATAGATCCCCACACATTGTAATAGATCCCCACACCTTGTATAACTTGTATAGATCACCAACACCTTGTATAGATCCCCCACACATTGTTTATTGTCCCCACACATTGTTTATAAAATCCCCACACAGTGTATAGATCCCCACACCGTGTTATAGATCCCCCGCACACCTTGTATAGATCCCCACAACCTTGTATAGATCCACACCTTGTATAGATCCCGCACACCTTGAATAGATCCAACCCACTTTGTATAGATCCACACACCATTGTATTAGATCCCCACACCTCAAATAGATCCCACACCTTGTATAAATCCCCCACACCCTTGATAGATCCCCCGCACCTTGTGTATAGATCCCACACCCACATTGTATAGATCCCCACACCTCGTATAGATCCCCACACTTGCAGAGATCCCACACCTTGTATAGATCCCACACATTGTTATAGATCCAACACATTCTATAGATCTCCAACACATTGTATAAGACATTGTATTGACCCCACACATTGTATAGATACCCACACATTGTATAGTTCCCCACACCACCCTCGTATAGATCCCACCCCACCTTGTATAGATCCCCGCACATTGTATAGATCCCCGCACCTTGTGTATAGATCCCACATTGTATAGATCCCACATTGTATAGATCCACACACCTTGTATAGATCCCCACACCTTGTATAGATCCTCACACATTGTATAGATCCGCACACCTTGTATAGATCCCACACCTTGTATAGATCCACACACATTGTATAGATCCCCACACCTCGTATAGATCCCCACACCTTGTATAGATCCCCACACCTTGTATAGATCCCCGCACCTTGTGTATAGATCCCCACATTGTATAGATCCCACACACATTGTATAGATCCCCACACCTTGTATAACCTTGTATAGATCACCACACCTTGTATAGATCCCCACACATTGTATTGATCCCCACACATTGTATAAATCCCCACACAGTGTATAGATCCCCACACCGTGTATAGATCCCCACACCTTGTATAGATCCCCACACATTGTATAGATCCCCACACCTTGTATAGATCCGCACACCTTGAATAGATCCCACACTTTGTATAGATCCACACACATTGTATAGATCCCCACACCTCAAATAGATCCCCACACCTTGTATAAATCCCCACACCTTGTATAGATCCCCGCACCTTGTGTATAGATCCCACATACATTGTATAGATCCCCACACCTCGTATAGATCCCCACACCTTGCATAGATCCCCACACCTTGTATAGATCCCCACACATTGTATAGATCCCAACACATTCTATAGATCTCCACACATTGTATAGACATTGTATTGATCCCCACACATTGTATAGATACCCACACATTGTATAGATCCCCACACCTCGTATAGATCCCCACACCTTGTATAGATCCCCGCACATTGTATAGATCCCCGCACCTTGTGTATAGATCCCACATTGTATAGATCCCACATTGTATAGATCCACACACATTGTATAGATCCCCACACCTTGTATAGATCCTCACACATTGTATAGATCCGCACACCTTGTATAGATCCCACACCTTGTATAGATCCACACACATTGTATAGATCCCCACACCTCGTATAGATCCCCACACCTTGTATAGATCCCCACACCTTGTATAGATCCCCGCACCTTGTGTATAGATCCCCACATTGTATAGATCCCACACACATTGTATAGATCCCCACACCTTGTATAGATCCCGCTCCTTGTGTATAGATACCCCACATTGTAAGATCCCCACACCTCGTATTGATCCCCGCCACCTTGTGTATAGATCCCACATTGTATAGAATCACCCACACACATTATTTAGATCCACACCTTGTATAGATCCCCACACCTTGTATAGATCCCCACACAATTGTATAGATCCCCCACACCTTGTATGATCCCCACACCATGTATTACCCCTCCCACACAATTGTATAGATCCCCACACATAGTATATATCCTCACACATTGTATACATCCCCACACATTGTATCATGCCCACATAAATTGTATACACATTATATAGATCCCCACACATTTATATAGATCCCCACATTTGTATTATAGATCCCCCACCTTGTATAAAGATCCCACACATTGTATGGATCCCCAGGGATGATGGATCCTCCCCACACCTTGTATAGTTCCCCCCCCCACACCTATATATCCCCCACACATTGTATGTTCCCCCCACATCATTGTTTAGATCCCCACACCTTGTATAGATCCCCACACATTGTATGGATCCCACACCTGGTATAGATCCACACCAACCTTGTAAATATCCCAACACACAGTGTATAGATCCCCACACCGTGTATAGATCCCCCACCACATTGTATGGATTCCCACACCTTGTTATAGATCCCCACACCATGTATAGATCCCCCACACCTTGTAGATCCCCACACATTGTATGGATCCCCACACCTGGTATAGATCCCCAACAACACCTATATATCCCACACAGTGTATAGATCCCCTACACCGTGTATAGATCCTTCCGCACATTGTATGGATTCCCACACCCTTGTATAGATCCCCACACCATGTATAGATCCCACACCTTTGTATAGATCCCCACACATTGTATGGATCCCCACACCTGGTATAGATCCCACACACCTTGTATATATCCCCACACAGTGTATAGATCCCCACACCGTGTATAGATCCCGCCCCGCACATTGTATGGATTCCCACACCTTGTATGATCCCCACACCTTGTATAGATCCCACACGCAGTGTATAGATCCCCACATCGTGTATAGATCCACCACATTGTATAGATACCCCTCACATTGTTATAAGATCCCCACACCTTCTTAAAATAAAATCCCTTTTTCCACATTGTTATAGATCCGCACACCTTGTATATATATCCCCACACCTTGTATAGATCCCCACACTTTGTATAGACCCCCACACCTTGTACAGATCCCACAAAACAATTGTATAGATCCCCCCACACCTTGTATAACCTTGTATAGATTCACCACAAACAATGTATAGATCCCCACACATTTGTATAGATCCCCACACCTTGTATAACCTTGTATAGATGAACCACACCTTGTATAGATCCACACACATTGTATTGATCCCCACACATTGTATAAATCTCCAACACAGTGTATAGATCCCACACCGTGTATAGATCCCCACAACCTTGTTATAAGTTGATCCCCACACATTGTATAGTCACCACACCTTGTATAGATCCCCCACACATTTGTATAGAGCCCCATACAATTTGTATAGATCCCCACACATTGTATAGATCCCCACACAGTGTAGAATACCCACACCGTGTATAGATCCCCACAAACCTTGTATTGCCCATACAAATTGTATAGAGTCACACATTGTAGATCCCCACACCCTTGTATAGTACCACACCTTGTATAGATCCCAACACCTTAAAATCCAAACATTTGTAGATCCGCACACCTTGTATATATATCCCCACACCTTGTATAGATCCCACACCTTGTTTACAGATCCCACACCTTGTATAGATCCCAACACCTTGTATAAACTTTGTTTTTATATCACCACACCTTGTATAGATCCCACAACCTGTATAACCTTGTATAGATCACCACACCTGTATAGATCCACACATTGGTATAGATCCCCAGACATTTGTATGGATCCCCAGACTTTGTATGGATCCCCACACCTTGTATAGATCCCCACACCTTGTATATCCCCACACATTGTATTTGGATCCCCACATCATGTATAGATCCCCACACCTTGTATAGATCCCCACACAAATTGTATGGATCCCCACACCTGGTATAGATCCACACACCTTGTATATATCCCATCACACAGTGTATATCCCCATCAAACCCTTGTAATAAGATCCCCACACATTTGTATGGATTCCCACACCTTGTATAGATCCCCACACCATATATCCCATATTGTATAGATCCCCACCCTAAAATTAGTATGGATCCCCACACCTGGTATAAAGATTCCACACACCTTGTATATATACCCACACAGTGTATAGATCCCCCACACGTGTATAGATCCCCGCACATTGTATGGGATTCCCACACCTTGTATAGATCCCACACCTTGTATAGATCCCACACGCAGGTGTTATAGATCCCCACATCGTGTATAGATCCCCACACATTGTATAGATCCCCTCACATTGTATAGTCCCCACACCTTCTTAAATAAAATAAACCCACACATTTGTATAGATCCGCACACATAGATCCCCACAAACATTGTATTGATCCCCACCACATGTTTATATATCCCCACACCTTGTATAGACCCCCACACATTTGTATAGGACCCCCACAACCTTGTACAGATCCCCACACCTTGTATAACCTTGTATAGATCACCACACAATGTATAGATCCCCTCCCCACAAACATTGTATAGATTCCCCACACTTGTATAACCTTGTATAGATCACCACACCGTGTAGATCCCCACACATTGTATTGATCCCCACACATTGTATAAATCCCCACACAATGTATAGATCCACCCCCACAGGTGTATAGATCCCCCCAACCTTGTATAGATCCACACATTGTATAGATCACCACACCTTGTATAGATCCCCCACACATTGTATTGATCCCCACACATTTATAATCCCCACCCACACAGTGTATAGATCCCCACCCACCGTGTATAGATCCCACACCTTGTATAGATCCCCACACATGTATAGATCAACCACACCTTGTATAGATCCCCACACCTTGTATAGAGCCCCATACATTGTATAGATCCCCAACATTGTATAGATTCCCACACACCTTGTATAACCTTGTATAGATTTCACCACACCTTGTATAGATCCCCCACACCTTAAAATCCACACAATTGTATAGATCCGCACCACCTTGTTATATATATCCCCCACACCTTGTATAGATACCCCACACCTTGTACAGATCCCACACCTTGTTTAGGATCCCAACACCTTGTATAACCATTGTTTAGATCACCACACCTTGTATAGATCCCACACCTTGTATAAAAACCTTGTATTGATCACCACACCTTGTATAAGATCCCCCACCCCACATTGTATAGGATTCCCCACACTTGTATTGATCCCAACACATTGTATTAGATCACAACTAAACCTTGCATAGATCCTCACACCTTGTATAGATCCCCACACATTGTATAGATCCCCACACCTTGAATAGATCCCAACACATTGTATAGATCCCCACACATTGTATATACATTGTATTGATACCCACACATTGTATAGATCCCCACACATTGTATAGATCCCCGCAGCTTGTATAGATCCCCACACATTGTATAGATCCCCACACATTGTAGATCCCCACACCTTGTATAGATCCTCACACCTTGTATAGATCCCCACAAATCCCCACACATTGTATAGATGCCCACACCTTGTATAGATCCCACACATTGTATAGATCCACACACCTTGTATACATCCCCATTGTATAAATCCCCACACCTTGTATAGATATAGATCCCACACCTTGTATAGATCCCCACACATTGTATAGATCCCCACACCTTGAATAGATCCCCACACCTTGTATAGATCCCCACACATCGTCACCTTGTATAGATCCCCACACCTTGTATAGATCCCACACCTTGTATAGATCCCACACATTGTAGATCCCCACACCTTGTATAGATCCTCACACCTTGTATAGATCCCCACAAATCCCCACACATTGTATAGATGCCCACACCTTGTATAGATCCCACACATTGTATAGATCCACACACCTTGTATACATCCCCATTGTATAAATCCCCACACCTTGTATAGATATAGATCCCACACCTTGTATAGATCCCCACACATTGTATAGATCCCCACACCTTGAATAGATCCCCACACCTTGTATAGATCCCCACTCATCGTCCCCACACCTTGTATAGATCCCCACACCTCCTTGTATGATCCCCACAAATAGATCCCACACCTTGTATAGATCCCACACCTTGTATAGATCCACACACATTGTATAGATCCCCACACCTTGTATAGATACCCACACTTTGGATAGATCACAACACATTGTATAGATCCCCACACATTGTATAGATGCCCACACATTGTATAGATCCCCACACTTTGCATAGATCGCCACATATTGTAGATCCCCACACCTTATATAGATCCCACACATTGTATAGATCCCCACACCTCATATAGATCCCCACACCTTGTATAGATCCCCACACATTGTATAGATCCCCACACCTTGTATATATCCCCACACATTGTATAGATCGCCGCACATTGTATAGATCCCCACAAATCCCCTCACATTGTATAGATCCCCGCACCTTGTATAGATCCCCCACATTGTATAGATCCCCAAACCTTGTATAGATCCCCACACTTTGCATATATCGCCACACATTGTATAGATCCCCACACATTGTATAGATGCCCACACCTTGTATAGATGCCCACACCTTGTATAGATCCCCATACATTGTATAGATCCCCACACATTGTGTAGATCCCCACACATTGTATAGGTGCCCATAGATCCCCACACATTGTATAGATCCCCACACATTGTATTGATCCCCACACCTTATATAGATCCCCACACTTTGCATAGATCGCCACACATTGTATAGATCCCCACACCTTGTATAGATCCCCACACATTGTGTAGATCCCCACACATTGTATAGGTGCCCATAAATCCCCACACATTGTATAGATCCCTGCACCTTGTATAGATCCCCACACATTGCATAGATCCCCACACCTTGTATAGATCCCCACACATTGTGTAAGATCCCCACACAATTGTATTGATCCCCACACCTTGTATAGATCCCCACACCTTGTATAGATCCCCACACATTGTATAGATCCTTGTATTGATCCCCCACTGATACATTTGTACATCACCCCACACTTTGTATAGATCCCCACACCTTGTATAGATCCCCACACATTGTATAGATCCCCACACATTTAGATCCCCACACATTGTATAGATCCCCACACATTGTATAGATCCCCACACCTTGTATAGATCCCCACACATCCCACACATTGTATAGATCCCCACACATTGTATAGCCAAGGGTTGACATATAAAATGAATGTCAAAAATAGTCATAACAAAAGCATAAACCACATGCACTAATAAATATGTTGAATAAATCAGGTTTAAACCCAGATGTTTGTTTGTTTGTTGGTGTTTAACGGCCTATCGACAGCTAACGTCATGTAAGGCCGGGCAAACGGGTTCGATCCCGTTTTAACCTGCTGCATTGGGGGAAAAATCCCAAAATCAGAACGGAATATTTACAACGAGAAAGAATATATTCAGCCCTGAAATTAGAATAACCTGACCTGGTGCCAGGTCCATACCACACCAAAGTCACTTGGCCCATTCCCCTAAAATAGGGTTACGAATAATCGTAATACTCACATATTCAACTGTCACATACAAAATGCCAAAGACGTATGTGCGGGCCAAATCAGGTCTCCAGTCGGAATTCCGGTAACGATGAACCCCGATCGTTAAATTACCCATCGCATTCTCCCACCTGCCACCCACTTGTTTGTTTGTTGGGGTTTAACGGCCTATCAACAGCTAAGATCATTTAAGGCTGGAAACCCAGATGTTGGATCACGACTTTGGGCAGCATATAATACACGATGCTCAAACTCAGACATATTAAACAAGCACATGTTCGTGGAATTTTTTTTTTATTGCACAATCAAGCACCATGCTGATACACATTGATTAGATTGGCCCTTTGAACCCGAAATCCCGCTATATCGGTATATGCAAAAAGTGCAGATCCAGATGAGCCAGCTTGTAACGAGCCGTCTCATCAGGATCTGCACTTTTTGAAAGTAATTTTAATATTTTTGAGAACAAAAACACCCCCTTTTCATAAATGGACGAATGAAAACATTTTATGACCATTGGATTGGCTGGAACATTAGCATATCACAGTCCATTCCAGTTCCTTAGGGTTCAAAGGGTTAATGTAATTTGCAGATCTGTCTGTTTTCTGATGATTTTTACTCATAAGACAGACATATATTGCCCAATCAGTGGATTTCTCTCCTTTTTATTCCCAGAATCAGGGGGCCGTTTCACTAACCTTCATACAACTAAAATGTCTGTAAGTGCAAAATTATGATAGTCTGTAAATTTCACATTAACAACGTTTTCTTGTAAACAATTATTGGAGCCTATGCAGCATATGCTCAATAAATGTAAATTCATCAATTGAAATTTCCAGATGATACTAAATTTGCACTTACAAACATTTTACTTTGTTTTTTGTTTGTTTGTTACCACACCAAGTCACTTGGCCCCTTCCCCTAAAATAGGATTATGAATAATCAAAATACTCGCATAAGGGGTATGTATACCCAAATTCAACTGTCACATACAAAATGCCAAAGACGTATGTGAGGGTCAAATAAACCAGATGGCCGTGGCCTCCATGTCGAGCCTGCCGAGGCATTTGATGGTCTCCGAGTGTATTTATTTGAATTAAGGGTTGTGGAGATATAAGCTATGTATAAGCTTTAACGCAAATTCTGAAGTCATTTGACCTTGATCTTGGGCATGTGGGCCGCATGCATGGGTGGGCTATAGAATGAAAATATGGAAGATAATAAAGAATTATTTGAAGATTGAAGTAAATCTGAGTAAGTGTTATGGAAATATAAGGTATGTAAAAACTTTAACACAAATTTCAAAGTCATTTCACTTGGACCTTGGGCATGTGGACCACATGGGCAGGCTATGGAATGAAAATGATGAAAAGGAAGTATTGGAAGTTGGAAGTAAATTGGAGTAACAATTGTGGAGATGTAAGGTATGAAAAAACTTGTAAGCAGATTTTATAATAATGCAAAATTCTAAGTCATTTGGCCTTGACCTTGGGGCACAGGGGCCGCATGAGTGGGACACAGAATGAATATATGGATAATGACCAATAAGCATACAATGATTCAAGCAAATCCGAGTTATGGTTACAGAGATAGTAGGTATCTGAAAACTTTAACGCAAATTTTGACAAAAATTCAACGCTAACTTCCAAGTCATTTGACCTTGACCTTGGGCACAGGGGCTGCATGAGTGGGATACAGCATGAGGTTTCAAGTCAATGTGACTTAGGACTGCATAGATATAAGGTATTTAAAAATGCAGATTTCGGACGGACTGACGGACACATTGACGGACGTTCTTACAGTACTATACTTATGTGGCTTATCACATGTTAAATATTAGCCACATAAAACGATTTTTAGCCACATAAAAGGATTTTTTAGGTGGCTAATTGTAACCAACGCTATCCTTTACCAAGTCCATAACCCTGTGGGGCTAGCCACATAAGTACCCTAATGTGTGCCCGGACGGACGGACGGACATCATTGTGATCACTATGTCTCGCTTTCCGCAAGCGGGCTCGACAAAAATCAGTCTGAATTACAGTCATAGTGAAAATAAAATTGCATTGCCTAATGCAAGGTGAAAATAATTTGGGGACCATAAACGTGAGCATTCGGACATAAAATCAACCAAGGGCCAAGTAGATATTGCGTTAAGAAAAAGAGTTACCAATGAACAAACTAAATATGTACATGGACTATTGCTACACGCTCCTGTCTATCAGCGAGCAGATAATACACATGGACAAGTGAAGGAAATCTGGATAAACCAACAAAATACATGTACAATGAACTGACTAAAACATTTGGATGAACTGTATATAGTAAGCTAAATAATAAATTTACATGTCACACTACATACTAAAAATATAATACAAAACTGAAAATGTTGACTGCTGCTTTGTGAAGTACCAGAATCTGTGATGTGCTGTAACAAAACAGTGTTGGGTGTGGGATCATGTGGTTTTGATATTATTTTAGATGTGTTTACATGAATATTTTAAATAAAATAAAATCTGCTGTTAAATGAAAATCATGTTTGGAAATGCTCGGCAACCACATGATCCCATACCCTGATTTAGTTTTGTCCAGCGTAGTCCATGATCAGTTAACCCTGTCACCCCTATGTAACTGGTATGGACTCTTCCATGCAGACTTTTCAACTATTCTAGTGATCAGGGCCCGGTTGTTCAAAACACCAGTTAGCTTAACGGACTGTTAAATCCTTAACTGACTGTTAAATCCTTAACTGAATGGTTAAAATCTGTTAAAATTCAGTTAAGGATTTAACAGTCCGTTAAGCTAACAGATGTTTTGAACAACTGGGCCCAGACGTGTTTTTTTTTATAAAAAATCAGAAAGTATGCACAAACAGTGCAGATGCTGATGAGACAGCCAATGGCATGTATCCCATCACTGTGGTGGTTGGATCATAAACATCTCCATTCAATTTTAAGCCAATCGCTCGTACAGTAAAGAAGTTATTAAAGGAATGAATGGCCTTTTAATGGAATTTATCGGGGTATAAACTTGGAAAAGCCGCGGGAATACTGGACGAAGGCCGGAAGGCCTCTCCAGTATTCCCGCGACTTTTCCAAGTTTATATCCCCATAAATTCAACAAAAAGGCCATTCATTCCTTATAATTTCAGCATTTGAAATAAATTCATCAAGAAAATGTGTTTATTTTCCGTTTTCTTAAGAATTATTTTAACTGCGCCTCACGGTTACGGAAAATAGTTCGGCGTGGCAGTTTACTGGGATATAAATTTTGGACAGAGACTTGCTGGAATTATTGGAGAATGAAGAAACGCACACATCAAGGTCAAATAACTTTCACATTCAATTATAGATGTGTGCGCGTTTCTTCATTCTTTCATGCGTTTCTTCATGTGTGCGAATTTCGCAATTCTCCTGTAACTTCTTTAGTGTAACTGACGTCACTTCCCCATATATGGTAAACAAGAGAGTGGTGTAAACTACTGCTGCCCAGTGGTGTAATTCACCATTAGATTTCTGTAAACACCAGTTGAAATGTAAGAAAAAAATGTATTTGGATACAATTTGCTTTGGGAAACCCCTATCAATTAGGGGTTTCCCGACCTATCAATTAGGGGTTTCCCAAAGCAAATGTTGACCAAATACTTAGGGCTGTCACAGTAATTGGGCACTTAAACACAAATTGTCCAAAAATGTGTGACACAAATTTCAACCTCATTTGATATCGACCCTGCGGAATGGGATCACATGGGTGGGCGATAGAATAAAGCTATGGTTGATAATAACAAGAACGGCATGTATCCCATCGCTGTGGTAGTTGGACCATATATATATATGTACACACAATTTTGCAATGCCAATTGCTCTGACATACAGTAAAGAAGTTACTACCGTAGTATAAGAGCATGGAGAATTGTGCATGCATCTACTGGACAGAACTACATGTATCTAAGTTATTTTACCTTGACCTTGGGCGTGGGGGAACATCGGTGGTGTGTGGAATGAAAATATGAATGATGAGAAACATGCACAAGAAGTTTCAAGCCATTCGCTCATACAGACCTTGACATTGGGAATGGGGCAGGGAATGCATG
>CM055265.1:105012101-105077898 GCA_029237695.1 Conchocele bisecta
CATGCATTCCCTGCCCCATTCCACACACCACCGATGTTCCCCCACGCCCAAGGTCAAGGTAAAATAACTTAAGATAATTCTGTCCAGTAGATGCATGCACAATTCTCCATGCTCTTATACTACGGTAGTAACTTCTTTACTGTATGTCAGAGCAATTGGCATTGCAAAATTGTGTGTTTATATGTGGTCCAACTACCACAGCGATGGGATACATGCCGTTCTTGTTATCATCAACCATAGCTTTATTCTATCGCCCACCCATGTGATCCCATTCCACAGGGTCGATATCAAATGAGGTTGAAATTTGTGTCACACATTTTTGGACAATTTGTGTTTAAGTGCCCAATTACCGTGACAGCCCTAAGTATTTGGTCAACATTTGCTTTGGGAAACCCCTAATTGATAGGGGTTTTCCAAAGCAAATTGTATCCAAATACATTTTTTTCTTACATTTCAACCGGTGTTTACAGAAATCTAATGGTGAATTACACCACTGGGCAGCAGTAGTTTACACCACTCTCTTGTTTACCATATATGGGGAAGTGACGTCAGTAACGTCACAATGACGTGTTTCCTTCGACCAATCAAATCACGCTCACTTGTTTGTTTAGCGGAAGGACCCAATCACTCGTGCATTATTTCACGATAATCAGTTGACCTGGTTAAATAAACGGAAAAATGTGATAAACCAGTACAATAATACTAGTCATAACGATTGGCACACTCTTCATTGTGGGAAACCATATACATATACGTATTTATATGTGTTTCCCAGAATCAATTTTGTCTGAATATTTTGGGTTATTACGGTACTCTGCAAGCCTAAGTCAAAATATTTTCATGTTACTTCACACATGTGTAAATCATGATCTAAAGGTGTGTCATCTGCAATAAAGGAAGGTTTCTCGCATGCAAACATGTTTGACACCAACTGGAGAAAGTGCAATTTTTGCAACGTGGCTCGTGGCAACGAATTTACGTCCTGATAAATATGTATTTTGAGGCGCAATGACGAAATTTAACCTAATGACAAGCAATGTGAGTTTATTATTGTTCCATAAAGTAGAGCAGCACAATCATTGATACCAGTAATTGTATATTTTATAATTTAGAAATTTTATTATCCCATCACGTAGCGAAAACGGGATATAGGGATGCAAACGTCGTCTGTTCGTCCGTCCGTCACGTTTTCCATTCTGTTATTATATCTTCTTTAGCGTATCACCAATTGGCTTCAAACTTCACGTACATGTTTATTATCATCCATAATTTCATTCCCCACCCCACCCATGCTCCCCGTGCCCAAGGTCAAGGTTAAATAACTTTGAAATTTCATATTCACCAGATTTTCACATTCAGTAGATGAATTTTACATTCAGTAGATGTGTGCACGTTTCTCCATTTCACTACTTCTGTACTGTATGACTGATTGGCTTGGAACTTCGCACGCATGTTTCTCATCATTCATATTTTCATTCCCTGCCCCACATATGCTCACCCACCCGCCCCCAAGGTCAAGATCAAATAACTTTGAAATTTCACATTCACGTGTGCACGTTTCTCCATTCCACTATAATTTCTTTACTGTGCGTCATTGGCTTGGAACTTCATGTGCATGTTTCTCATCATTCATATGTTCATTCCCCACCAGACTCGTGCTACCCACGTTCCCAACATCAAGGTCAAATAACTTTCACATTCAATTATAGATGTGTGCGCGTTTCTTTCATGCGTTTCTTCATGTGTGCGAATTTCGCAATTCTCTTGTAACTACTTTAGTGTATGAGCGATTGGCTTGAAACTTCATGTGCATGCTTCTCATTCATATTTTCATTCCCCGCCCCACCGAAGCTCCTTCCGTGCCCAAGGTCAAGGTCAAATAACTTTGAATTATAGATGTGTGTGCGTTTCTTCATTCTCCAATAACTTCTTTACTGTATGTGCGATTGGCTTAAAATTGAATGGACATGTTTATGATCCAACCACCACAGTGATGGGATACATGCCATTGACTGTCTCATCAGCATCTGCACTCTTTGTGGATACTTTCTGATTTTTTATAAAAAAAAACATGTCTGATCACTAGAATAGTTGAAAAGTCTGCATGGAAGAGTCCATACCAGTTACATAGGGGTGACAGGGTTAACTGATCATGGACTACGCTGGACAAAGAACTAAACCAGGGTATGGGATCATGTGGTTGCCGAGCATTTCCAAACATGATTTTCATTTAACAGCAGATTTTATTTTATTTAAAATATTCATGTAAACACATCTAAAATAATATCAAAACCACATGATCCCACACCCAACACTGTTTTGTTACAGCACATCACAGATTCTGGTACTTCACAAAGCAGCAGTCAACATTTTCAGTTTTGTATTATATTTTTAGTATGTAGTGTGACATGTAAATTTATTATTTAGCTTACTATATACAGTTCATCCAAATGTTTTAGTCAGTTCATTGTACATGTATTTTGTTGGTTTATCCAGATTTCCTTCACTTGTCCATGTGTATTATCCGCTCGCTGATAGACAGGAGCGTGTAGCAATAGTCCATGTACATATTTAGTTTGTTCATTGGTAACTCTTTTTCTTAACGCAATATCTACTTGCCCTTGGTTGATTTTATGTCCGAATGCTCACGTTTATGGTCCCCAAATTATTTTCACCTTGCATTAGGCAATGCAATTTTATTTTCACTATGACTGTAATCCAGACTGATTTTTGTCGAGCCTGCTTGCGGAAAGCGAGACATAGTGATCACAATGATGTCCGTCCGTCCGGGCACACATTAGGGTACTTATGTGGCTAGCCCCACAGGGTTATGGACTTGGTAAAGGATAGGGTTGGTTACAATTAGCCACCTAAAAAATCCTTTTATGTGGCTAAAAATCGTTTTATGTGGCTAATATTTAACATGTGATAAGCCACATAAGTATAGTACTGTAAGAACGTCCGTCAATGTGTCCGTCAATGTGTCCGTCAGTCCGTCCGAAATCTGCGTTTTTAAATACCTTATATCTATGCAGTCCTAAGTCACATTGACTTGAAACCTCATGCTGTATCTCACTCATGCAGCCCCTGTGCCCAAGGTCAAGGTCAAATGACTTGGAAGTTTGCGTTGAATTTTTGTCAAAATTTGCGTTAAAGTTTTCAGATACCTACTATCTCTGTAACCATAACTCGGATTTGCTTGAATCATTGTATGCTTATTGGTCATTATCCATATATCCATTCTGTGTCCCACTCATGCGGCCCCTGTGCCCCAAGGTCAAGGCCAAATGACTTAGAAGTTTGCGTTATTATAAAATCTGTGTACAAGTTTTTTCATACCTTACATCTCCACAATTGTTACTCCAATTTACTTCCAACTTCCAATACTTCCTTTTCATTATTTTCATTCCATAGGTTGCCCATGTGGTCCACATGCCCCATTTCCAAGTGAAATGACTTTGAAATTTGTGTTAAAGTTTTTACATACCTTATATCTCCACAACACTTACTCGGATTTACTTCAATCTTCAAATAATTCTTTATTATCTTCCATATTTTCATTCTATAGCCCACCCACCCATGCATGCGGCCCACATGCCCAAGATCAAGGTCAAATGACTTCAGAATTTGCGTTAAAGCTTATACATAGCTTATATCTCCACAACCCTTAATTCAAATAAATACACTCCGAGACCATCAAATGCCTCGGCAGGCTCGACATGGGGGCCACGGCCATCTGGTTTATTTGACCCTCACATACGTCTTTGGCATTTTGTATGTGACAGTTGAATTTGGGTATACATACCCCTTATGCGAATATTTTGATTATTCATAATCCTATTTTAAGGGAAGGGGCCAAGTGACTTGGTGTGGTAACAAACAAACAATCAAAGGACTGAAAGTCCAGAAATTCTGCGCAGCGTTTGTGTGGACTGCGCAGTACGTGTGTGGATAAGCAATATGCTAAAAATTGGTTTGCATTCATTTTGATTGGGTCATAGAAGGGATCCAATCAATCAATCTAGCCTTCTGCTGAGTAGGACATCCTTACCATATGGTCGACCTACATGGTTCGGCCCTCTTGTACCATTTTGGCAAATGCAATGCTCGCCGATGAGAAAGCATACTCCTGAGGATAGGAACATAATCCTTGCATATACAGAAATTCTTTAATGGGGCATAACAGGATTTAACTCTCAAGTACCAGGGGGCCGAAATGGTTGGTACATGAGGGCCAAACCATGTAAGTGGGCATTCCGACAAGATGAATACCGATCGCTAAATTACCCTTCGCTACTCCCTCCTACCTCCCCCTCAAAATAAGAGAACAAATGTTTATTGCTGGTAACAAAGGCATATATTCAAATATGGTTTATATAATAGTGTAAATAGTCATTTTAGGTGTTGGAGTATCTATCCTGTTGTAAACATGTTGCGCATATTAGCTCGCAAGTACCAGTGGGGCTGAAATGGTTGGTACATGAGGGCCAAACCATGTAAGTCAGCATTCCATTAGACATCCATAAGAGAAAAAAATGGATTGATTATTGGTGTTTAACGGCGGTATCAACAGCCAGGGTCATGTAAGGCCGGGCCAACAGGATGGAGTGTCCTGAATTCAACCTGTAAAAAAAGTAAGGGAAATTCCCAAAATCAGAGCTCAATATTTACATAAACTATATATTCTGCCCTGAAATTAGAGTGCTGTGGATTGATTGATTGATTGATTATTGGTGTTTAACGGCCTATCAACAGCCAGGGTCATGTAAGGCGGGCCAACAGGATGGACTATCCTGTATTCAACCTGTATAAAATGAGGGAAATTCCCAAAATCACAGCTCAATATTCACATAAACTATATATATTCAGCCCTGAAATTAGAATCTCTGGCCTGGTGCCAGATCCATGCTGCACCAGAATCACTTAAGTCTTAGCTCACCCCTAAAAGCAATATGATTAGCTTTTAATGCTATTACTTTCTTAATGGGGCATAACAGGATTTAGCTCTCAAGTACCAGGGGGCCAAAGTTAGTACATGATGGCCAAACTATGTACGTTGGCACTCCATAAGGATGAACACCAATCGTTAAATTACCCTTCTCGCTACTCCCTCCTACATGTACCTCCCATGCAGTCTTGTTGAATGCACAGGAATGTTGGGGGGGGGGGGGGGGGGGGGGGGGGGGGGGGGGGGGGGGGGGGGGGGGGGGGGGGGTGGGGGGGGGGGGGGGGGTGGGGTGGGGTGGATTGGGGGGGGGGGAAGAAGTTATTTTCACATACATGTACCATCAATCACTTCTTCTCCAAAACCAGATCTGCAATATCACTTCTTCTCTGAAACCAGATCTGCAGTGGAAAAAAAAGAGTAAATAATATCAATAATTGGACAATATTCACGCAAAACCATGGAAATGAATTGTTAATTATTTAAATAATATGTGACCATGTTTAACCACAGGTGCCAGACAATTTTATTAATGTACGTAATATGTTTATAGTAGTATATGAATAAGGTAGACAGCGAGAATCCATTCACTAAACACACGACAGAACAAAAAAAACAACAACACGCAGAGTGATTTCTCTTGGAAGAGTCGTCTAGGGGAAATCACTCTGCGTGTTGTATATGGGATTCCCCCCCCCCCCCCCCTTGCCTATTTCTTTCCTTTGATTTCACTGAACAGTTTCACTTTTACACTAGTCTGTGTAGTATAATATCTGTGCCACAAATTTCTTGTTACGATATGCACCGCGATTGTAGTTCCCAATCAAACTCGCGATGTATCCTGTAGATGAACTCAGTAGCTGTGTTCTATTTATATCATACTTTCAGTTTCGATTCCAGGCAGGCTACCAGATAATGTTTTCTTGGTATGAATTAAATAAAATAGCTTCCACCACGCTGATTATTAAAAAAATATTGTGCAATAGAAGATGAGATAACTTATTTATAATATAACAATAAATGTGGATATATTATCACAATAGAACCGATACAAATCTACATATTCTTTGTGTTTATGGAATGGGTCGGCATAAAATGGCGGTCGGAAAATACTATACGGAGACATGCGGTTGTATCATTGCGCGTGAAAAAAAAATTCTTCAAATGAATACATGCCAGTTTATATTATTATATCAGATAAACATTTTCTAATATAAATGTCGTGCAGAAAAAATAACAACACATGTATTACACGACACAATACAAATTAGTTAGCTCATATCAGAACTATTTTTCATGGCGTATATAGCGACGTATGTGTATCGGTCAGCATAACCCGCGAAAAGATATTATTATGCAACACGACAGTTAATATTTGATAAAATAAGAAAGTTTTTGAGAAATTATATAACTGTAGCGAAAAAAATGTAGCTGGCGAAAAATATGAGTGAAACGTTCATAATGCACCGTTCACATTCGCATTCTTTAACATGGCGTAGGTAAAATTATGAACGTGCGTTGGCTGCTAAAAAAAATCACTACGCGATCCTGCGAGACCTGGAAAATCCATTAAACAAACCTAAATTCAACCCACAGGGGCTTGAATAAAAAACAAAGTAAAATGTTTGTAAGTGCAAATTTAGTATCATCTGGAAATTTCAATTGATGAATTTACATTTATTGAGCATAGGCTGCATAGGCTCCAATAATTGTTTACAAGAAAACATTGTTAATGTGAAATTTACACACTATCATAATTTTGCACTTAGACATTTTAGTTGTATGAAGGTTAGTGAAACGGCCCCCTGATTCTGGGAATAAAAAGGAGAGAAATCCACTGATTGGGCAATATATGTCTGTCTTATGAGTAAAAATCATCAGAAAACAGACAGATCTGCAAATTACATTAACCCTTTGAACCCTAAGGAACTGGAATGGACTGTGATATGCTAATGTTCCAACCAATCCAATGGTCATAAAATGATTTTCATTCGTCCATTTATGAAAAGGGGGTGTTTTTGTTCTCAAAAATATTAAAATTACTTTAAAAAAGTGCAGATCCTGATGAGACGGCTCGTTACAAGCTGGCTCATCTGGATCTGCACTTTTTGCATAAACCAATATAGCGGGATTTCGGGTTCAAAGGGTTAATCTAATCAATGTGTATCAGCATGGTGCTTGATTGTGCAATAAAAAAAAAATTCCACGAACATGTGCTTGTTTAATATGTCTGAGTTTGAGCATCGTGTATTATATGCTGCCCAAAGTCGTGATCCAACATCTGGGTTTCCAGCCTTAAATGATCTTAGCTGTTGATAGGCCGTTAAACCCCAACAAACAAACAAGTGGGTGGCAGGTGGGAGAATGCGATGGGTAATTTAACGATCGGGGTTCATCGTTACCAGGCCCCGTGCAGGCACCGGGGCGGGATCAACTGATCCTGAGAATAGTGCTGCAGTAGCCATTGCTTGTTGTAAAAGGCGACTAAACTGGCTTAACGATTGGGTTCATACTTTCCGGAAACCACTATACCGGATTTGGCCCTCATGTACATTTTTGGCTTTCTTGTATGTGAGAGTTGAGTCAGGCTATGCCCCATATATAAAAGTAAGATTAGCGCTAATCCTATTACTTTTAGGGGATGGGATAAATGATTCTGGTGTGGCGAGGGCCTGGCACCAGATCAGGTTGTTCTAATTTCAGGACTGAATATATATTTTGATTGTAAATATTGAGTTCTGAAGTTGGGATTTACCCCCCTTGGACAGGTGGATACGGGACACGACCCCGTTGACCCGTCTGCGTGTAGACTCCCCGAGGCTTGTACCTCTATGTCAGAAAAGCGGACGTTAAACCCTATTCACTCACTCATCGTTACCAGAATTCCGACTGGAGACCTGATTTGGCCCACACATACGTCTTTGGCATTTTGTATGTGACAGTTGAATCTGGTTATACCCCTTATGTGAGTATTACGATTATTCGTAACCCTATTTTAGGGGAATGGGCCAAGTGACTGGTGTGGTATGGACCTGGCACCAGGTCAGGTTATTCTAATTTCAGGGCTGAATATATTCTTTCTCGTTGTAAATATTCCGTTCTGATTTTCGGATTTTTCCCCCAATGCAGCAGGTTAAAACGGGATCGAACCCGTTTGCCCGGCCTTACATGACGTTAGCTGTCGATAGGCCGTTAAACACCAACAAACAAACAAACATCTGGGTTTAAACCTGATTTACTCCACATATTTATTAGTGCATGTGGTTTATGCTTTTGTTATGACTATTTTTGACATTCATTTCATATGTCACCCCTTGGCTATACAATGTGTGGGGATCTATACAATGTGTGGGATGTGTGGGGATCTATACAATGTGTGGCCATCTATACAATGTGTGGGGATCTATACATGGTGCGGGGATCTATAGAATGTGTGGGGATCTATACAATGTGTGGGGATCAATACAATGTGTGGGGATCTATACAAGGTGTGGGGATCCATACAATGTGTGGGGATATATACAAGGTGTGGGGATCACAATGTGTAGGGATCTATACAATGTGTGGGGACCTATACAATGTGTGGGGATCATACAAGGTGTGGGGTTCTACAATGTGTGGGGATCTATACAAGGTGTGGGGATCAATACAATGTGTGGGGATCTATACAAGGTGTGGGGATCTTTACAAGGTGTGGGATCTATACAAGGTGCAGGGATCTATACAATGTGTGGGGATTTATGGGGACCTATACAATGTGTGGGGGGATCTACACAATGTGTGGGGATCTATACAATGTATGGGGATCTATACAAGGTGTGGGCATCTATACAATGTGTGGTGATCTATGCAAAGTGTGGGGATCTATACAAGGTGTGGGATCTATACAATGTGTGGGGATCTATACAATGTGAGGGGATTTGTGGGATCTATGCAATGTGTGGCGATCTATACAATGTGTGGGGATATATACAAGGTGTGGGGATCTACACAAGGTGTGGGGATCTATACGAGGTGTGGGGATCTATACAAGGTGTGGGGATCTATACAATGTGTGGGGATCTATACAAGGTGTGGGGATCTATACAATGTGTGGGGATCTATACAAGGTGTGGGGATCTATGCAAGGTGACGATGTGTGGGGATCTATGCAAGGTGTGGGGATCTATACAATGTGTGGGGATCTATACAAGGTGTGGGGATCTATATCTATACAAGGTGCGGGGATTTATAAAATGGGGATGTATACAAGGTGTGTGTATCTATACAATGTGTGGGATCTATACAAGGTGTGAGGATCTATACAAGGTGTGGGGATCTATACAAGGTGATACAAGGTGTGGGGATCTATACAAGGTGTGGGGATCTACAATGTGTGGGGATCTATACAATGTGTGGGATCTATTCAATGTGTGGGGCTCTATACAAGGTGTGGGGAACTATACAATGTGTGGGGATCTATACAATGTGTGGGGATCTATACAAGGTGTGGGGATCTATACACTGTGTGGGGATCAATACAAGGTGTGGAGATCTATACAATGTGTGGGGATCTATACATTGTGTGGTGATCTATACAAGGTTATACAAGGTTATACAAGGTGTGGGGATCTATACAAGGTGTGGGGATATATATACAAGGTGTGCGGATCTATACAATGTGTGGGATTTTAACAAGGTGTGGGGATCTATACAATGTGTGGGGATCTATACAATGTATGGGGATCTATACACGATGTGGGGATCTGTACACTGCGTGTGGGATCTATACAAGGTGTGGGGATCTCTACAAGGTGTGGGGATCCATACAATGTGTGGGGATCTATACATGGTGTGGGGATCTATACACTGTGTGTGGGATATATACAAGGTGTGGGGATCTATACCAGGTGTGGGGATCCATACAATGTGTGGGATCTATACAAAGGTGTGCGGATTCTATACACAATGTGGGGGATCCATACAATGTGTGGGGATATATACAAAGTGTGGGGATCTATACAAGGTGTGGGGATCAATACAATGTGTGGGGATCTATATACAAGGTGTGGGGATCTATACAATGTGTGGGGATCTATACAAGGTGTGGGGATCTATACACTGTGTGGGGATCTATACAATGTGTGGGGATCAATACAAGGTGTGGAGATCTATACAATGTGTGGGGATCTATACATTGTGTGGTGATCTATACAAGGTTATACAAGGTGTGGGGATCTATACAAGGTGTGGGGATATATATACAAGGTGTGCGGATCTATACAATGTGTGGGATTTTAACAAGGTGTGGGGATCTATACAATGTGTGGGGATCTATGCAATGTATGGGGATCTATACACGATGTGGGGATCTATACACTGCGTGTGGGATCTATACAAGGTGTGGGGATCTCTACAAGGTGTGGGGATCCATACAATGTGTGGGGATCTATACATGGTGTGGGGATCTATACACTGTGTGTGGGATATATACAAGGTGTGGGGATCTATACCAGGTGTGGGGATCCATACAATGTGTGGGGATCTATACAAGGTGTGCGGATCTATACACAATGTGGGGATCCATACAATGTGTGGGGATATATACAAAGTGTGGGGATCTATACAAGGTGTGGGGATCAATACAATGTGTGGGGATCTATATACAAGGTGTGGGGATCTATACAATGTGTGGGGATCTATACAATGTCTGGGGATCCATACAATGTGTGGGGATCTATACAAGGTGTGGGGATCTATACAATGTATGCGGATCTATACAATGTGTGGGGATCCATACAATGTGTGGGGATCTATACAAGGTGTGGGGATCTATACAATGTGTATACAAGGTGTGGGGATCTATATAATGTGTATACAATTTGTGGGGATGTATACAATGTGTGGGGATGTATACAATGTGTGGAGATGTATACTATGTGTGGGGATCTATACAATGTGTGGGGATCTATACATGGTGTGGGGATCTATACACTGTGTGTGGGATATATACAAGGTGTGGGGATCTATACCAGGTGTGGGGATCCATACAATGTGTGGGGATCTATACAAGGTGTGGGGATCCATACAATGTGTGGGGATATATACAAAGTGTGGGGATCTATACAAGTTGTGGGGATCTATACAATGTGTGGAGATCAATACAATGTGTGGGGATCTATATACAAGGTGTGGGGATCTATACAATGTGTGGGGATCTATACAATGTGTGGGGATCCATACAATGTGTGGGGATCTATACAAGGTGTGGGGATCTATACAATGTGTATACAAGGTGTGGGGATCTATATAATGTGTATACAATTTGTGGGGATCTATACAATGTGTGGGGATGTATACAATGTGTGGGGATGTATACTATGTGTGGGGATCTATACAATGTGTGGGGATCTATACACGATGTGGGGATCTATACACGATGTGGGGATCTATACAATGTGTGGGGATCTATACAAGGTGTAGGGATCTATACAATGTGTGGGGATCTATACAATGGGTGGGGATCTATACAAGGTGTGGGGATCTATACAATGTGTGGGCATCTATACAATGTGTGGGGATCCATACAATGCGTGGGGATCCATACAATGTGTGGGAATCTATACAAGATGTGGGGATCTATACAAGGTGTGGGGATCTATGCAATGTGTGGGGATCTAATACAATGTGTGGGGATCTATACAAGGTGTGGGGATCTATACAATGTGTGGGGATATATACAAGGTGTGGGGATCTATACAAGGTGTGGGGATCTATACACGGTGTGGGGATCTATACACTGTGGGGATCAATACAAGGTGTGGGGATCTATACAATGTGTGGGGATCTATACAAGGTTATAGAAGGTGTGGGGATCTATACAAGGTGTGGTGATCTATACAAGGTTATACAAGGCGTGTGGATCTATACAAGGTGTGGGGATCTGTACAAGGTGTGGGGATCTATACAAGGTGTGGGGATCTATACAAGGTTATACAAGGTGTGGGGATCTATACCAGGTGTGGGGATCTGTACAAGGTGTGGGGATCTATACTATGTGTGGGGATCTATACAAGGTGTGGGAATCTATACACTGTGGGGATCTATACAATGTGTGGGGATCAATACAAGGTGTGGGAATCTATACAATGTGTGGGGATCTATACAAGGTGTGGTGATCTATACAAGGTTATACAAGGTGTGGGGATCTATACAATGTGTGGTGATCTATACAAGGTTATACAAGGTGTGGGGATCTATACAAGGTGTGGGATACAAGGTGTGGGGATCTGTACAAGGTGTGGGGATCTGTACAAGGTGTGGGGATCTATACAAGGTATGGGGATCATATAAGGGTCTGGGGATCTATACAAGGTGTGGGGATCAATACAATGTGTGGGGATCTATATACAAGGTGTGGGGATCTATGCAATGTGTGGGGATCTATACAAGGTGTGGGGATCATACAAGGTGTGGGGATCTATACAATATGTGGGGATCTATACAATGTGTGGGGAGCTATACAATGTGTGGGGATCTATTTACAATGTGTGGGGATCATACAAGGTGTGGGGATCTATACAATGTGCGGGGATCTATACAATGTGTGGGGATCTATACAATGTGTGGGGATCATACAAGGTGTGGGGATCTATACAATGTGCGGGGGATCTATACAATGTGTGGGGATCTATACAAGGTGTGGGGATCATACAAGGTGTAGGGATCTATACAATGTGTGGGGATCTATACAATGTGTGGGGATCTATACAGTGTGTGGGGATCTATACAAGGTGTGGGGATCTATACAATGTGTGGGGATCTATACAATGTGTGGGGATCTATATACAATGTGTGGGGATCCATACAATGTGTGGGGATCTATACAAGGTGTGGGGATCTATACAATGTGTGGGGATCTATACAAGGTGACAAGGTGTGGGATCTATACAATGTGTGGGGATCTATACAAGGTTTGGGCATCTATACAAGGTGTGGGGATCTATACAAGGTGTGGGCATCTATACAATGTGTGGGCATCTATACAATGTGTGGGGATCAAAACATAGACAATTATAGGATAAAATAAATGGCTTTTGTACGGAGCCCCGCAGGGGACATGGATTTTTTGTTATTTATGTGTGGGGATCTATTGGGGATCTATACAATGTGTGGGGATCTACACAAGGTGTGGGGATCTATACAAGGTGTGGTATACAAGGTGTGGGGATCTATACAATGTGTGGGGATCTATACAAGGTGTGTGGATCTATACAATGTGTGGGGATCTATACAAGGTGTGGGCATCTATACAACGTGTGGGCATCTATACAATGTTTGGGCATCTATACAATGTGTGGGGATCAAAACGTAGAGAATTATAGGATAAAACAAGAATTCCGCCACGGAAGCGGTGTCGCACCTGCCGAGGCATTGGACCGTGAACATTACAATTAAATAAATTACCTTGACCTTCAGAATTTGGATGTGGGGGTGTGCATAATGAAGCATCATCCGTAGACAAACATTGATGTGAAATATTATCAATGTCTGGAACGGGGTATAGACATATTGTGAAAAAACAATAACTTTAACGCATTTCTGTTACAAATCCGGTGAACATTACAAGTAAATAAATGACCTTGACCTTCAAAATTTGGATGTGGGGGTGTGCGTAATGAAGCATCATCCCTAGACAAACATTGATATGAAATATTATCAATGTCTGGCAAGGGGTTAAAGAGATATTGTGAAAAAACAATAACTTTAGAACGCATTTCTCTTACAAAACCGGTGAACATTACAAGTAAATAAATGACCTTGACCTTGACCTTGAGAATTTGGATGTGGGGGTGTGCGTAATGAAGCATCATCCCTAGACAAACATTGATGTGAAATATTATCAAAGTCTGGCAAGGGGTTAGAGATATTGTGAAAAAAACAATAACTTTAACGCATTTCTGTTACAAAACCGGTGAACATTACAAGGAAATAAATGACCTTGACCTTCAAAATTTGGATGTGGGGGTGTGCGTAATGAAGCATCATCCCTAGACAAACATTGATGTGAAATATTATCAATGTCTGGCAAGGGGTTAAAGAGATATTGTGAAAAAACAATAACTTTAACGCATTTGCCTTACAAAAAAAACAGACGCCGCGGACGACGACGCGGACGACGACGGAAAAAGCGCCGACTATAGTCGCGCCTCTGCTAAAGCAGGCGCGACAAAAATGGTTTTTGTACGGAGACCCGCTGGGGACATTGATTTTTTTGTATTTATTCATTCCCACGAAATAACAATTTGTTCCCTCAAATTAACAATTTGTTCTCACAAAATGACAATTCGTTCACTCAAAATAACTATTTGTTCCCACGGAAACGAATTGTTAATTTGTGGGAATGAATTGTTATATCGTGGGAACGAATTGTTAATTCGAGGGGACAAATTGTTAATTTGTGGGAACGAGTTGTTAATTCGAGTGAACGAATTGTTAAATTGAGGGAACAAATTGTTATTTCGTGGAAACAAATTAATAAAAAAAAAAAATTCTACGTCCCCTGCGGGCCTCCGGACTTTTGTATGTGAAAATAACATATTTAGAATGCAAATATGGGAGGGGGCGAAATACGGTATGTTTTGATGTTGTTGCAAGCACCAGGAACATTTCATACACTCTATAACAAATACCATAGTCCCTGGTCAGACTGTGACGGCTGATCTGGGTCTACGCTGATTGCAGACACAATAATGGGCCCCATTTCATCATGTCCTGACATACACATATGTGGCTGTGACTGGAGAAGTGGGGCTGATGGGTTTTGTGACCAGTGTAGATCCAGACCCAGCATCCGCACAGTCTGATCAGGATCTGCACTGTTCACGATTCCATCAATGAAGCACCCGTCATTCTTCCAACAAGCAATATCATTCTACAGGAGTGCTATTTGATCAGGAGCTTCACTGGTCACACATCCCATAAGCCCCATTTCTCCAATTACAGCCACATATCTGTTGAATACCACGAGGATCAGCAGTCGAGGATCAGCAGTCGTGTCTTTAACACAATGATTCACAAACTTCTGTAGCCGATTTCACCAACATTTTATTATACTGAATTTATTACATTATCATCAGCCATTTTGGCTGTGATAATGTAAGCAGTCGCTGGTTCTATATGAAATAATGCATTTCAGGAAAAATAAATGATTACTCCCTCAAAGTATACTTGGCTAGATAAGTATGCTTAGCAATGTTGGTGAAATCGGCTCCTGGTATGCTTGGCAGCATCTGTGACTGGAGAAATGGGGTCTATGACATTTATGACCAGTGTAGACCCAGATCGGCCGAGCAGTCAAACGTTCAGTGAATTTTACAATGAAATCGGTCTAGAATGGTCGTGAAAACAATAAACCTATTTTTGTTGTGATACTCTACCACATGTTTCAATAGAAAAATCATCATGTGTATATTCCAAACATATTGTTATGTCCCCGGTGTCAGTAGAGCCGGAGGCATATAGTGTTTGGACTGTGTGTCTATGTCTATTCTCTATCTATTTTCCTTATTTCTGAACCAAAGTATATGTTGTGACCACTCATTTGAACCGTCTCGGCGAGACGGTTCAAATGAGTGGTCACAACATATACTTCTGATGAGAAATAAAGAAATTCTTGAGCCTTGCCGGATATTTTTCCCCATTCACGGCACGAACCTACTATTCTCTATGTATGCCCCCGGTGTCGGTAGAGTCAGAGGGATATTTGGACTGTGTGTCTATGAGTGGCATATAGTGTTTGTTCCTGCACATTAAGAAGTTCACCGGAGTTTCTCATTTCTGTCATAACTTCTATATCCCTTGAAGGATTATTTAAATATTTCAACACAGCATACTTGTGGACAAATGCCACACTTCCATGCTGACCTGAATATGACCTTGGCCTTTTGACCTTCACACTTTGAACTTTTTCACACATTAAGAAGTTCGCCAGAGTTTCTCCAATTCTGTCATAACTTCTATATCCCTTGATAGATTGCTTCAATATTTCAATACATCATACTTGTGGAAAACTGCCACACATCCATGATGCCCTTAATATGACCTTGACCTTTTGAAAGACCTTGACACGTTTTAACTTTTTCACACATTAACCCTTAGACTGCAACTCACAACAATTTTCGTCTGCTGTTGCTTTTATATCTTGCTTTATTTCTCAATAAAAACATGTTTTGACAGCACTGCAGAATCATTTCCAATGGAAATGATTCTGAAGTGCTGTCAAAGCATGTTGTAAATTATTCTAAAGTGCATATGCAGCCTATGCTCAATAAATGTAAATCCAAAGCATGTTTTTGATGATAAAAATGGAAAATAGAAAATAAACAGCAGACGACAAAAATAATAAGATAGCGGTCTAAGGCTTAAGAACTTTGCTGGAATTTCTCAATTCTGTCATGTCTTCTATGTCCTGTGAAGGCCACATTTTCTTGTTCTCACATGTTATCAGCATGCACAGTACTATTTGCTAGACCATCTAGCAGATCATAATCACAATCATGAATGTCTGTTATTCCACACAGAATAGTTACATTCCAGACCACAAACCAACTAATCATAACCCAACAATGCTGAATTATTTTTTGTCGTCTGCTGTTTATTATTTTTTTCTCATCAACAGCATAGTTTGACAACACTTTAGAATCATTTTCAGTGGAAATGATTCTCAAGTGCTGACAAACCATGCTTTTATTGAGAAAGACTGCAAATATAAAACAACAGCAGACGACAATTTTTGCTTCCCAACATCCTAAGGGATAAGGTTGTCTTTCTCACAGCCGATAAAACATCTGGTTCCATTCTCCCTAATCATCAGCTCTCCTCTATGCCGGTTTCAGGTTACAGAACATACAACAGGGGAACCAGCTTACTACACACTACAACATATACATACACTCATCTCTCCTAGAACTTATTCTTGGCATGTACGTTGTTTAACCAACACCTGGAATCTTGGAACTACTTTCTGGCTCGGAATACAAGTAAGTGTGTTAATGTCTTACTCCATCAGTGAACATTACATGTACACTAAATAATTACTAGGTGAGCATACTATTCCAGATGGCTGATTTAAAGTTTCATATTAATTATAATATACATTGTATCTTCATATTAATTATAATATACATTGTATCTTCATATCAAGCCTGGTAAATGTGGCCATGATGTATTTATTATGTTACAGATAAAATTATCAAACATTAAATAAACTGCAAGACTCGATTAAAACAAATGCCATTTAAGACACCTAACCAGCTATTTAGTTAACTGCAACAAAGTTGTATATTTTACCCAACTGACATTGTACGGACGTCAAACTGAAAATCAATCAATTTATAAACGACGTGATAAGTTGTTACAGTCTTATTAACCCTTCCTACGCTGTTGACGGATACTTCCGTCTGCTGTTTTTCATTTTTGCTTTAATTCTTAACAAAAAACTGGTTTTTGAGAATCGTCTCCAATGGAGACGATTCTCATGTGCTGTCAAAACCAGGTTTTTGTCGAGAAATATTGAAAATAAAACATTTCCAGCAGATGACAAATTAGAAAGCAGAAATTAGACAGTAAAACAATCCCCGGACTGGGGATATTAGATCTCCACAAAACCTGTTCATACTCGTGTTGCTATGGAAAACATTTCTGCCCTGCACTAAGGAATTAGACATAATACCTAGCCAGCTGTCAATTATAGAATCTGTCTAATTCCCGGGGGTTTGCTCGCGGCTCATCCAGGCCGAGAAGGCTTCTAAGATACATTATACGTCGCCCACACCTGAAAACATGTAGCTTTGACCTGTACAACAAATATGTGGCTGTAACTGGAGAAATGGGGCTTATGGGTTTTGCAGCCAGCGTAACATTCTACATATTGCTTGTCTGACGCATGACGGATGTTTCATTGATGGAATGGCAAACAGTGAAGATCCTGATCAGACTGTGCGGATGCACAGGCTGATCTGGATCTACACTGGTTGCAAAAACTCATAAGCCCCATTTCTCCAGTCACAGTCACATTGTGCAATACGTTTGTAAAATTTACAATATTTTTCATAATGAAAGTCAAAAGTTGACACAACTTTCAGAGTGCATGCGACATTATATTCCGCATGTACTCTAGAAATTTGTGTCAACTTCTGAAGTCATTTACGGAAAATATCCCATTTTCTGTAAATATTTTTCATGAAATATCCCCTGTGAAAATCGCATGGCCTTGTGTCATATGTGGATGTCACGGAGAAATCGGGTTTATGGCATTTGTGACCAGTATTATTCCTGAGGTTATTATATTATTATTGGGAGATGAAAATTGTCGTCTGTTGTTTTTCATTTTCGCCTTAATTCTTAGCAAGAAAACATGGGTTGACAGCTCTCGTACACTGCCAAAACAGGTTTTTATCGAGAAATATTGAAAATAAAACACGTCTGTTGTTTTTCATTTTCGCCTTAATTCTTAGCAAAAAAACATGGGTTGACAGCTCTCGTACACTGCCAAAACAGGTTTTTATCGAGAAATATTGAAAATAAAACACTTCCAGCAGATGATAAAATTTAATTCAGGGTATTAAGGGTTAACACTGCTGCAGTCAGATAGGATCTATACTGTCTGATGGGAACCTGAAACGTTTGTCACTAATTGACTGGCGAACAGTGTAGACCCTGCAAATTCCCCTGGGAGTCTGATTTAGAGAGATTCCACTGTAGGCTGGTCTGTGTCTACACTGGTTGGCATGGCAACAACAAGCCCCCAAATACCAGTGATTCCTGGAGTGACTGGAAACCTGTTCCAGATGGTTCCCAGCCAGATTGGGGCCCAGTGATTGCTGGGCACCACAGGTGTGGAGATAAGATACAGCAGGGAAGTGACTGGTTCTCTGCTGGTTACCGTGGTAACACAGTAAACCAGAACCACATGCATCCCCTGTAACTACTATGATATTCTGGTAGTATGATTATCCACCTAATAAAATCCTCTGTGCAGCACAGGTGAAAGATTAGAAACAAAATTGCTACCTCACTGCGATATTCTGTCCTCGATAAACATATCGGCAACTCTTGAAGCTAGTGAAAGATCAGTAGCAGGGATGATAAAATATGCATAATTCCCCTAAGTATGTACTTAGAAACCAGTGAAGAAATTAACCCTTTCACCCCTAATAACTTGGAATAGATTTTGATATGTTAATTTTCTGACCAATTCAATCATAAAAAATAATTTTCAGACTAGTCCATTTATGATAAGGGGGTGTTTTTGTTCTCAAAAATAAGAACAAAAACATGAAAATTACGAGACGGCTCATTTGGATCTACATTTTTTGCCCATACCACTATACAGGCCTGTGGTGTTGAGAGGGTTAAGAGAAATACAAATATCTTTAAAAAAAAAAAATGAAAATAAAACCACATCATAAACAGCCAATTTGCATTGAACGACGTATTTTTATTTTTATATATTTAAGGGTTACAGTGGAACATTTGGAAACCAGACGCCCTGTGAGAGCCATAGGGGATCTGATTTATAGAGGTTCCACTGTGAGTAGCACTACCAGACCAGTAGTCGATTTCATCAAAATTACAAAGTATAGTTATCTAGCAAAGTATACTTTGAGGGAGTAATCATTTATTTTCCAAAAATGCATAATTTCATATAGAACCAACCACTGCATATATTTGATGATTAAAAGTAATCAGAATTATTAGACTGAATGTTTTACATTATCACAGCCAAAATGGCTGTGATAATGTAATAAATTCAGTATAATAAAAATTAATAAATTTATCCTTAAATGAAAAGTCCCCCCTCAAAGTATACTTTACTAGATAAGTATACTTTGCAGTGTTGGTGAAATAGGCTACATTGTGCGTGTGTTGTATACATGCATTATCAGCAAATATAAATTACAATGAAACCCAGGAATATTAAACAGGTCTTCTATAAAGGAGTCCGGTTTCGCACTGTACTAGTATTTTTATTTCTCTGATTTGGTTTCTGAACACATTTAGAGAATTACATATTTTAGCATCTCAGTCTTTCAACTGCGCTGCAAGGGTCGATCGTAAGGCCAAGCATAAAATCATTTATATTACCACTACCTCGACTGACTTGCCAAAATAGACACAAGCGAAAGCAAAAGTCTTTTAAGCCAAATAAGGTGTTTTTTTTGTTTCGAAAATGACCTAGGATGATGTACGTATATGGGCAGAGTCAGAAAAAATGACCCCTTTGCTTCCCCCCCATCTGTGTATTTTGTTTTTGCACTTAAGTATCGAATAAACATGTTTAGATGTGTATTCGCACACCAACTTGCTTGCCTGAAAATTTTATCAAGATCGGTCCATTAATAAAAAAGTTATGGCCAAAAATGTAGCTAAAAAAGGCGTTACACTCCTGACCAAAGTGTGACATTTTTTTTAAGGATGTGTGTTCAAATGTTCACAGAAGAGACAGTAACATATGTATATGTTAATGTGCTGGATTTTAAGAAAGGTACATAATTTCCTATGTGTTACGGACAATTTTGGTGTCTTATTATCTTCTTTATGCAAATATAATGGCAGCTTTATAAGGCACGGGTGCCAAAATCCCAAAATGGTAAGAATGCAATATTTTGCCTAAATATAGAAATAATAGACATACTACAATGACTTGGCACATTTCACAACACATATTTTGGTAATGCTACATGTTATCTGCAACTGGAAACCATACTAATTTGCTTTAACAGCTAACTTACATTTGGGAATCCCCAAACCAAGGCACCCATGCATGTCAGGAGTGTAACATATTGTTATCTATAGAGTAATAATTTTGCAATACGAGGTTTAAAGCTGTATTTCTTTTTATTGTTCAGGATATTCTGACCTACAGAATAAAGAAACAACATTATTGCGACCTCTTTTAACAATTGGCCTTTCATAGATGGCTAAAACGATGCATGTCAGGAGTGTAACACTTTGCAATAACAAATATTAATCCAAATATAATACTTGTGGATAAAATATCCTATTTTTAATGATGTGTAGCGATATACCATGTATTATAACAACTGTTTTCCATGATTATCATGCTTACTGGTTTTTTTTTATGAATAACTGTTTTTGGTGGTTTGTTTTTACAGGATTTATACATTAAATCAATTGTTATTTGCACTGATATGACCGATTTAACTGCATATTATAATATGAGTCAGTAATGTGTAACAAAAATGAGTGTCTAAAATGAATTTAAGATAAATAGTCCGTGTTGGCTATGTGTTTATAAAGTGAGGTAAAAAGTGTTACACTCCTGACATGCAAACGTAAGAATGTGTGACAATCTTGCTAACATGATTATTCTACAGGTTAAAGATGCTGGACAAATTTCCTGTGTAAATCGAACATTGTAACAGCTCAAATATGGAAAGACTGCTTGTGAAATTGCCATATAAACATGCTCGGCAGTTCAAAAGTGTGAATTATATATATAATTACCATATGTGCGACGGTCCAAGATAATTGTAGACCATAAACAACAGTCAACAGGAAAGAAGCCAACTAACTCTTCCAAAGATAGGGTTAAACAATTCAGAGAAAGGTTAAAGACAAACCCAGTAGAACTGGCACAATATAATGCGAAGAAGCGATTAGAAAATCAAAGTTATAAGGCTAAGATAAGAGGTATCGGAGCAGATAACGCCAATATAGATGCAATATACAAAGCCAAACAGAGGAAATGGAAACAGAATAGCAGAGCAAAGAAGGCTGCTGCAGCTGCAGCTGAAGCAAGCACTAGGAAGAAGTCTACTACACCAAAGCTTATTAAGAAAAGCGCCACGTTAAGAAAATGAGCAGAACGCGTCAGTAAATCCCTCCCCGAGAGCCCCAGTGTGTGGGCATAATCAATGAGCCACATTATCAAAAATGCCACACCTAGACGTAAATCTCTCATTGTGACAGAAGATGCGGATCAACCTGTTGCTGACACTTCCTTTGATAAATGTCTCGAGGTAAACAAACAAGGGAGACCAAAAGCAACCCACACACATGTTAAAAAGCGATTAGCATACTCCTCTATCGGTAACAAGATATGGAATTCCAAAAAGACTGAGAAGGTACAAGAAAAGAAAGCAACACCAAGTCAAACGACTTTCTAAACCGACAATGATACAGGGCCGAATGGAAAGATAAACTGGACACAAACAAGAAGGATACAGTCTTAATAGAAGGAAAAGCTGTTGCCAAAATGTCACTTGCTCTGCTCCAAGTTACAGGCGTATAAGAAGTTCAAGAAAGAGAACCCATCATTTGACAGAAAATTTTCAGCGTTCAAAATACTTCTTCCAAAGAATATCAAAATTCTCAATCTTACATGCCGCAGGATTTGCATATGCATGAAGGACTATAATCTGGATCAAAAGGTGGAAGCCTTAATCAAGGCAGTAAAACGTCACTCAATTGGAGACCTCACAACGACATCTCGGAAATTGTCAAATGAATCTATTTGCCAATATGAGGGAATCCCCAAGAGAGAGTGCACATTTAGGGAATGTGATAAATGTGGAGTATCCGCCATTAATGTACGATATGAGCCACTAACCTCGAAAGCTGCTGAAGATGAAATTTTGAAATACCATCAATGGGAATCAAAGCCAGAAACATACATTAACACAGCTGGAGAAAAGAAAAACACCACCCGGTGGATACAAGTCGAAAAGAAAGCTGATGTCAAGACGTTGGTAGATGATGTGGCACACTCTGTTGACTCATTCACTAGTCATTTGTTCAGATTCAGACTATCATCACAAAGTAGAAGCCAGTCTCATCGAACATCTTCCTATTGACCACTGTATAGCCGTCGATGGACTTCTCCGAGAACATCAGTTTGCAGCCGCAAGATGAAATAGAATCTGCTCATTGGACGACCAAACAGTAACGTTGCACCCAATTTTCATTGTGCGCCATGGACCAGACAGTACTGATGAAAAACCAAACATCATCAAGGAATCTCATCATATTATCAAACAATCTCACTCATGATTCTCGGGCCGTATACATATTTACAGACCAGCTACTAATACACCTGAAAAACAACCCAGGACCACAGCCATTGAATGTATTACATCGTTTTTCAGATAACTGCGCTATGCAGTACAAGTTCAAGGATGCGTTTCAACATTTATGTCAAATTGAGGCTGCACATGAGATCAAAGTGATATATCACTATACCGAGTCAGGGCATGGAAAGGGTGAATATTATTGAATCAGTATAAATTGTCCAATGTAAGTACATCAATGTATTTTGATAGATACTAAACATGTCAGGAGTGTAACACATTCAGCCAATTTTATGAAAGTAACTTTTAACAAGCATATAGTCATTTACACATGAATTAGGTGTAAAATGTGTATTGAATGTTGTTCAATATATATTGTGTTGTATTACTTTAGCTTTAAAACATTCGTGCCATCAACATGGCTGGAATGACAAATACATAATTGTCACATACAATATTGTCATTTACCATAACAATATTCAGAAAGAAAATGTGTTTTTATGTCAATATTGTCATAATATATTTAATACGTCTTCTGATGATCACTGTATGAAATTAAATATCATGTATGCATTGGCATTTGCTGAAGAAGAAATATTAATACTTTTTACTAAGTAATAAATGTGTCAGGAGTGTAACAAAATCATGCAAATTAGAGGAGTTTTTCAATGAATGACTGAAAATGAACCAGATGGACAACTGGCGTGAGTTTTTCTGTGGATGTTTAGTGACCATGTATGTTTCGGAAACAGTCACCTTCCTAGTTATTGTTGCATCTTACAGAAGCAGGGAAAAACTTTATTCTTCCAGTGCTTGAAAACTACAGTATAAAAACCAGTAAAATTCACTTTATTTGTTTTTTTTAAAGCCCAACAGTTAAAAATGGCTAGGAATTGAAGCGTGTGCATGTCTTCATCAAATAAAACCAAATACATGTCGTTATCTTCAATGCATACCTAAGAGACTATCTGAAGACATATTGTCATTATTTTGTAATTTTTTGTTACTTTCGTTCAATAAAAATGCTTGAAAATGATAGATGTATCCACGAAATCCAAGTTGTTTTGCGAACTTCAACATATATCTATTTGTCTCAGATGAAAGAAGAGTGGCCGAGACCTGGTTTAATTTTGACCACCAATGTCACACTTTGGGGTCATTTTTCCTGACTCTGCCCATATTGGATGCTAATTAAAACTTAATTTAGTATTATAATCTGAGCATTGGTGTATAATTATTTGTTTACGTCGTGCCAATTGTACATATACATGGAAAAACATGTGCATGGCTTACCATTCATATGTTGTACAATTACCATTTTGCAAATTTGTTTAGTGCATTTTATTCAGTAGTCATGTACGAGACACGCCATGGAATTTTGTATAATTTCATTAAATACATTTACAAAATTTACAATATTTTTCATAAATGAAATATTGTAAATTTTGTAAATGTATTTCATGAAATTACGCAGATGTCCGAAGGTACAAAATCGCACGACGTGTCTCAATTATGTTTATACACACTCATTGATTTATTTATTTCTGCAGGATCTGTGACATCGTCAAAAGCCACAGAATGGACATGTCGAGTCTCGACGAGGAAATTGCGAACATTTCCAAAATCATCGGAGACAATACCACAGCGGATCAGCTGGTGCAGCGATCGGAGCTGTACTTCCAGAAAGGCGCGTTTCTCTCTGCCATGGACGACGCTCGTGCCGCATGTAAGCTGGATTCTGCGTCCCTTAATGCGTGCATATCTGCCGGGAAGGCCGCGGCAAAACTCCAGAGATTCGATGAGGCTTATACATTTTATAAAGATGGACTAACAATAGATCCAAAATCCCAGACGATCGCCGACGATCTGAAGGACTTGCAGACCACTATAATTGCTGCGTACGAAAGTACAAGCAAAGAGAGTCCCAAAGAGAGTTACAAAGCGGTGGACCTTTGCTCTCAGGATATATACCCCGGTGATGACGAACTGTTCAAACAAGAGAATGAAATACTTTCCAAGAAATACAAGATAGTAGAAAACACGAGTGCGCCTGTGGCTGTAAAAGTGGCGGCTAGGAAGGAATCTGTACAACTCGGGATGCAGGCACACCAATGTTACGTGCTGAGGCACGAACATGAAGCCCTGCAGAAATGTGCGCTCGGTCTGGAGGCAGACGGGATGAACCACGCCCTACGTCAGTTGCGGTCACAGATCTACATGGAGAACAGCAAACACAATGAAGCGATGCAAGATCTCTGGCTGATACCAAAACCAAACAGGAACACGGATGTCTGGAAAATGGGAGGCAAGCTAGTGTGGTAATTCCCTGCATGCCCGCTTACCCACGTGTGACGGTCTATTGCCTATGTTTCTAATGATTGTCTCCACAATCTCTAAGCACACAAACTACAAAACAAAACAATTATCCAATGGTTGAAAACAATTCAATGGTGATAAAGGAAATTAAATCCATACATACTAGCATAGGGCAGATATTGTAGAGAACACAGAAATGTTAAGCCTTTAGCATGAACACATTTTACCTGGCTGTTTATATGAAAAATCAACGACAATGCGAAAAACACATGGTACATAGTATAATTTTGGTAGCATGCAATTACAAGAACTGACATCATTAAACGAAGCTACTCCCCTCACTGGCATAAAAAAATCAAGCCCTCAGTGACCTTGACCTTGGGCGGTCGGATATGGGTCATATGCAAAACAAAGCAGCATCCATAAACATTGTGACCAAATATTATCCAAATCAGTGAAGGGTTCACGAGTTATTGAAAAACGACAAAAATAATTAACATTTTTGCCTTACAAACAATGTGAACATAAGTCCTCAGTGACCTCGACCTTGGGCAGTCGGACGTGGGTCGTATGCAAAACAAAGCACCATCCCTAGACACACATTGTGTACATGGACTAACGCTATTTAACGCTACTAGAAAATTTAAATTACATGTATTGTCTTTATTTCTCATCATAAGTATACCGGTAATATATTGTGACCATCTGTTGACCATTTGAACATTTTCATCGAGCCGTTTCAAATACGTCACATGTACTATATACCAGTACTTGTGTCAAGAGTGAGTGAGTGAGTGAATAGGGTTTAACGTCCGCTTTTCTGACATAGAGGTACAAGCCTCAGGGAGTCTACACGCAGACGGGTCAACGGGGTCGAGTCCCATATCCACCTGTCCAAGGGGGGTAAATACCAACTTCAGAACTCAATATTTACAATCAAAATATATATTCAGTCCTGAAATTAGAACAACCTGATCTGGTGCCAGGCCCTCGCCACACCAGCATCATTTATCCCATCCCCTAAAAGTAATAGGATTAGCGCTAATCTTACTTTTATATATGGGGCATAGCCCGACTCCACTCTCACATACAAGAAAGCCAAAAATGTACATGAGGGCCAAATCCGGTATAGTGGGTTCGGAAAGTATGAACCCAATCGTTAAGCCAGTTTAGTCGCCTTTTACAACAAGCAATGGCTACTGCAGCACTATTCTCAGGATCAGTTCATCCCGCCCCGGTGCCTGCACGGGGCCCTTGTGTCAAGAAATATTTCAAAATTTCCATATGAACTTAATAGGTTAAGACCATCAATGTTCGTTAAACAGTCTCTCTTTGTCCACAGGTATTATCCTGGCTCGTTACAACCTTCCCGTGATGGCGGAGTTCTGGCTACGTAAGGCGACCAAGACCACCCAAGGTCGTGATCCGGAGGCGGCTACCTTATTCCAGAAGGTTCGCGTGAAGAGAATCTATGGTCCACTGACGGAGGACTTCCCGGTACAGGTCGACTTCACCGACTATGGCAGGGCCGTCGTGGCAACGGAGGACCTTCAGCCAGGTAACTGTGGTTAAACCTTAGAATGCTGGAAATGAAAATTGTTGTCTGCTGTTGTTTTTACATGTTGTCTTCTTTGACGGCAATTTAGAATCATTTCCAATGGAAATGATTCTAAAGTGCTGTCAAACTATGTTTTTGATGAGAAAAAATGAAAATAAAAAGCAGAAGACAAAACTAATTCAGCATTATACGAGTTAACATTGAAATACTACGTCACCTGAGAAGCTTCAAATCAAATGAGACCAGCCGCGTATATACCAGTCGTATAAATATGCGACCAAAATTTGAAAATAAAAATGAACTTCCCTTAGAAGGGAAACATGATGCCAAACTCTGCCAATGCTAACAATGATGATGCCACGGAAGTAGTTCAAATGGAAGATGATCTTGATTGTCCATGTTCCGTCACCTATTTATAAAAAAGCAGAGCAGAGAATTAAATACTATAGAAGTACTAAGTGAAATTATTGCCTGGAGGTATTGTGAGTGCGCCGAAATGGAGGGAGGTCCATGCAAGCCTATATTCTAATGCATCGAAAATAGAAAGCACTCATCTGATTATCTGATTGGTAAATTGTAATCACAGCCTATAAAATATGAAAAATCACAGCCTATAAAACCTCCGTTTTACCAGTCTGTGTTTTACAACTTGACAGATTTATGTAACCCTACGCGTTTTTGTAAACAATGGCCAGCGGCGGGGAATGCAATTATTTCCAAATTAATTTCGGTACATTTTCGGTTATCCATTCTGCCATATTGACCTGTACAACCCAAAGCGGAAAAGAGAATCTACCAACGACTGACAAATGTGACTTCAGTGTGGTGGCCCTTCAACAAATTCCCAAAAATATTACCCCACCCGTCCAAAATACAGAAGAATTTAGCAAAGTGCTCAAATGGAAACTCAATATGCCAGTACCAGCCTATAACTTTACGAATTTCAATGTGCACATACATGACTATACACAAACTGTATTGCAGATGAGTAATCACCTGAATTAGGCGTAAATCCAGAGAAATCCTAGGCCTGTTGACGACACAAGTTGTTGACATTTCCTTTGTAAAAATCACACGAACCCAATGCAGAAATGTTGGCATTTCTTTAAATGAATAAAAGGAAATAACTGTTGCAACTACACATATAAAAGCAATACAATTGTTAAAATAACATTACAGTTGAATAAATGTATAAATGTCTTAGAAAAAGTCCCGTTAATCTCTATTTGAAATGGGAATATTCTTCGGCGGAGTTACATTTCTTCAAATTCATTTGGTGCGAGGCGGTTATGACGACAACCTGCTGACGTAATGAAAAATATCACTATTCGTGATATGCTACGACGTTGCAGAAAGCGGGGAGCACACTAGGTGCATTAGAATGGGGATAACCATGCTTTGTTTTTCGATTTGGAGCGGTATGTGGGAGGTTTTATGGTCTGTGAATCAGTTTTACGGCGACGCTAACAGTGAGGTTTTATGGTCTGAGAATCAGTTTTACGGCTCCGCTAACGCGTCGTCGTAAAACTGATTCACAGACCATAAAACCTCCCACATACCGCTCCAAATCGAAAAACAAAGCATGGTTATCCCCTAAATTAATTACCCTAACAATATCCAAAGACACAGTTACAACTTGAATGAAATTAAAACAAGAAACGAGGCAAAGCCACGAAGGCCAGGTTTTTTCCAAGCATGGACACTTGGATAACATAATTATACCCACTTTTTGTAGACTAGATGGCCGTGGCCTGCATGTCGCGCCTTGGGGCGAGGCATGGACACTAAAAAAATAGATATAGTAGATGGAAAAACTTTAACGAAAAAACTTTAACCGGACACACAGACGTACAGACGTACAGACGGACGGACGGACGTATGCCAAAATGCTGACGATATCGCGCTTTCCGCAAGCGGGTGCGACAATGATGATAAACACCCATGTGAAGTATCAAGGTAATGGGTGAAGCAGTTGCAGAGATATAGTACACGAGAAAACTTTAACAAATAAATTCAAAGTAATTTGACCTTGACATTGCGCACAGGGGCCGCACGGTTGGGGGTTAGAGTGAGTGAGTGAGTGAATAGGGTTTAACGTCCGCTTTTCTGACATAGAGGTACAAGCCTCAGGGAGTCTACACGCAGACGGGTCAACGGGGTCGTGTCCCGTATCCACCTGTCCAAGGGGGGTAAATCCCAACTTCAGAACTCAATATTTACAATCAAAATATATATTCAGTCCTGAAATTAGAACAACCTGATCTGGTGCCAGGCCCTCGCCACACCAGCATCATTTATCCCATCCCCTAAAAGTAATAGGATTAGCGCTAATCTTACTTTTATATATGGGGCATAGCCCGACTCAACTCTCACATACAAGAAAGCCAAAAATGTACATGAGGGCCAAATCCGGTATAGTGGGTTCCGGAAAGTATGAACCCAATCGTTAAGCCAGTTTAGTCGCCTTTTACGACAAGCAATGGCTACTGCAGCACTATTCTCAGGATCAGTTGATCCCGCCCCGGTGCCTGCACGGGGCGGTTGGGGGTTAGAATGAAAATATGGACGATGATAAACACCCATGTGAAGTTTCAAGGTAATGGGCGAAGCAGTTGCAGAGATATAGTATAACGAAAAAGTTTTAACCAAAAAATTTAACTAGACGTAGAATTACGTAGAAATAATAGGTGAAGGTAAAACAAGAAACGAGGCAAAGCCACGAAGGCCAGGTTTTTTCCAAGCATAGACACTTGGATAACATAATTATACCCACATTTTGTAGACTAGATGGCCGTGGCCTGCATGTCGCGCCTTGGGGCGAGGCATGGACACTAAAAAAATAGATATAGAGATGGAAAAACTTTAAACGAAAAAACTTTAACCGGATTTACGGACACACGGACGAACGGACGGACGTATGCCAAAATGCTGACGATATCGCGCTTTCCGCAAGCAGGTGTGACAATGATGATAAACACCCATGTGAAGTATCAAGGTATTGGGTGAAGCAGTTGCAGAGATATAGTACACGAAAAAACTTTAACAAAAAAATTCAAAGTAATTTGACCTTGACATTGGGCACAGGATCGCGCTTTCCGCAAGCAGGTGCGACAATGATGATAAACACCCATGTGAAGTATCAAGGTATTGGGTGAAGCAGTTGCAGAGATATAGTACACGAAAAAACTTTAACAAAAAAATTCAAAGTAATTTGACCTTGACATTGGGCACAGGATCGCGCTTTCCGCAAGCAGGTGCGACAATGATGATAAACACCCATGTGAAGTATCGACCTTGACATTGGGCACAGGATTGCGCTTTCCGCAAGCAGGTGCGACAATGATGATAAACACCCATGTGAAGTATCAAGGTATTGGGTGAAGCAGTTGCAGAGATATAGTACACGAAAAAAACTTTAACAAAAAAAATTCAAAGTAATTTGACCTTGACATTGGGCACAGGATCGCGCTTTCCGCAAGCAGGTGCGACAATGATGATAAACACCCATGTGAAGTATCAAGGTATTGGGTGAAGCAGTTGCAGAGATATAGTACACGAAAAAAATTTAACAAAAAAAATTCAAAGTAATTTGACCTTGACATTGGGCACAGGATCGCGCTTTCCGCAAGCAGGTGCGACAATGATGATAAACACCCATGTGAAGTATCAAGGTATTGGGTGAAGCAGTTGCAGAGATATAGTACACGAAAAAACTTTAACAAAAAAATTCAAAGTAATTTGACCTTGACATTGGGCACAGGATCGCGCTTTCCGCAAGCAGGTGCGACAATGATGATAAACACCCATGTGAAGTATCAAGGTATTGGGCGAAGCAGTTGCAGAGATATAGTATAACGAAAAAGTTTTAACCAAAAAACTCTTAACCAGACGTACGTTAAAAAGTTAACGTTGAAAATGGCTAAGTAAATTACGTAGAAATAATAGGTGAAGGTAAAAAAATGGTCACATGTTGGATAGTTGTATGTGGTAGGCACCCCTTGGTTATGAAGCTGTGAAAGTTTGGTGGTCCTAGGTGGTACAGTACTAAAGAAATGGACTTAAACACAAAAACTTAACATTGTAAACGCGAAAACTTAACATTGAAAATGGCTAGTCGACTGCGCAAAAGAAAAAATGGGTGAAGTTAAAAAAATAAAAAAAAAAGTAACATGTTGGATAGTGATATGTGGTGGGTACCCCTTGATTATGAAGCTGTGAAAGTTTGGTGGTCTAGGTGGTACAGTACGAAAGAAATTGACTTAAACACGAAAACTTAACATTGTAAACGCGAAAACTTAACATTGAAAATGGCTAAGTCGATTACGCGGAAAAAATGGGTGAAGTTAAAAAAAAAGTAACATGTTGGATAGTGATATGTGGTGGGCACCCCTTGATTATGAAGCTGTGAAAGTTTGGTGGTCCTAGGTGGTACAGTAACAAAGAAATGGACTCAAACACGAAAACTTAACATTGATTGTGGACGCCGCCCGCCCGCCCGCGCCCGCCCGCCCGCCCGGCTTTCGCCAATCCAATAGCCTGGATTTTTTTTCAAAAAACCTGGCTAAAAATGGTCACATGTTGGATAGTTGTATGTGGTAGGCACCCCTTGGTTATGAAGCTGTGAAAGTTTGGTGGTCCTAGGTGGTACAGTACCAAAGAAATGGACTTAAACACGAAAACTTAACATTGTAAACGCGAAAACTTAACATTGAAAATGGCTAAGTCGACTGCGCGGAAAAAATGGGTCAAGTTAAAAAAAAAGTAACATGTTGGATAGTGATATGTGGTGGGCACCCCTTGATTATGAAGCTGTGAAAGTTTGGTGGTCCTAGGTGGTACAGTACCAAAGAAATAGACTTAAACACGAAAACTTAACATTGAAAACGCGAAAACTTAACATTGAAAATGGCTAAGTCGACTGCGCGGAAAAAATGGGTCAAGTTAAAAAAAAAGTAACATGTTGGATAGTGATATGTGGTGGGCACCCCTTGATTATGAAGCTGTGAAAGTTCGGTGGTCCTAGGTGGTACAGTAACCAAGAAATGGACTCAAACACGAAAACTTAACATTGATTGTGGACGCCGCCCGCCCACCCGGCTTTCGCCAATCCAATAGCCTGGATTTTTTTTCAAAAAACCTGGCTAAAAAGATAATTTCATTCACATATAACCTTGTCATTAGCAGAACCATGCACCGGTAGTGTGTTGTGCTTATTCCGTTGCAAATGAACACTTAAGTTACTACTGATGTCTGCTCTGACAATGTTTTTTTGAATCTAGTAGTTTCATTTCTGTCAATTAACTTTCAGATGACAATGCCTTTGATGATGTGCCGGTTGTAATGGGCGCGCTAATTGACTGTCTGGATCTGCCGGCGTGTGGTCACTGCGGCGCCTCCCTCATCACACATCGGGACTACTTTCAACATGCCAACATAGAGTTGCCCGAGCAACTGAAAGCACTGGCGGATGAATACTGGCCGGTATTGAAATGAAAGGTGTCGTCTGCACAAAGTGCGAGCGAGAGAAGTACTGCAATGACAAGTGCCGGGATGAAGCATGGCACCAGTATCACCAGATCCTGTGTCCTTCGGTGAATGCTGCAGCGGGACCTTTGTACGAACTGATAGAACATAAAGGCCAAGGGTACAACGAGAACGGTGAACTAGAGGACGTCTGGGCGGGACAGTACAGCCCGATAATTCTAGCCAAGATCTGGGCAATGATAATTGCGGAGGCGAAGCGACTAATGAAGGAGAGCGGCCAAACTCAACCGACCATAATGCAATGGGCGCGGGCCAAAATGACTTTCCGAAAGTAAGAATATACGATATACATAATCAATTGAATGGCATTATTGTGTTCGAGACCACAAGTGTACATTCTGTTAAGTGTGACACAACTCATATTCTTTGAACCTGAATGAAGTTTGTAAACGAGACATTGTCCGAAATCATTCAGTAATAATTGGCAGGAAGGCATTGGGATGGGTATTTTATGAGTGCTAAACATTTCAATTAACACGCAAGTTTTCTTGAAATAGTGGTATAGTCTGCCTTTGTATTAAAGTTTAATTGTTTTTCCTTTCAGGTTCATTTCGTTCGGAAGTTCGTCTGCTGTGGAGCGAATGCCGGCTGTGTATCATCTGATGAAGAGCGTATTCTCCGATTGCGGTGATGGCGTCACGTACGACATCACGGAAGCCGAGTTTGAGGCGCGTTACTACCAGGCGACGTGTAACCTGCAGGCGTTCTCCGCCTCCGTTACTCCGAAACACACATTCATGGAGGCGCTGTCCAAGGTGCAGGACCTGCGTGTGTTGGGCATGCTGAAATACCTGGAGGCCAAGCCGCCAGCCGTGTCCTTCGCAGGCATGTTTCCCCTCCACTCCTGCCTGAACCACGCCTGTGACAACAACGTCGTCGTCATGGATGGGTTCGCGAACGGACGATCGGCAGTGCACGTCCGCGTTCGTAGGCCGATCAAGGCTGGAGAGGAGCTGTTCACGACCTACATAGATACGACAATGCCCAGGAAGCTGCGTCGGGCGTGGCTATACGAATCGTTCAACTTCTGGTGCGTTTGTAAGAGATGCCAATTTGAAGGCGACGATTCCTCGACCTGCACAAATTGTCAAAAGGCAGCAGACGACAAGTTTCCCGCCTGCAGTCGGTGCAAGAAGGCATGGTACTGCTCAACAAAATGCCAGAAGGCGGCCTGGGTGAAGGGCCATAAAGTTATCTGCCAGCTCGACCATTCTACAGTCCAGAGGCCCGTTACTGAGAATGCTGTCAGCATTCAATAATAGAATAGGTGAAATACTGAACCCAACCCAAATATTGCAGTACACATATACTTGCCTGTTGCTAAATAGTGGTTTGGGGAACAGTACGTTGCAGTTTCAATAAAAGATTGCTAGATCTACATGTAATATGAATTTTAATAAATTGGAACGATTTTCTGTACAACATATCTTGAAAGAACTTGTTGGCTTTCTGAATACATGTAGTAACCCACATCATGACAGATACCCATTCATAGGAATTACATGTGTTTTCTATTTTATTCATTTATCAATGAAAGTATAATTATGACAAAATGCCAGAAGGCGGCCTGTGTGACGGGAAACAACATAATTATACTTCACCCAGAAAAAAGAAAATTATTTTAAAAAATATGGTCAGGAAAAGCGTGTATGTATTTTCAGCATGAAAGGGATAAAAGACTGTATCAAACTTGTTTCACGATCAAAGGATGGCGGCCTTTGGAATATGTATGAATTTGGATCATACAAAAGTTATGGAAGTCCTGGTTCATGCAAGATATTTGGACACAACTGTTTTATTTATGTATTTAATGGTGTTTAACGGCCTGTCAACAGCTAAGCTGATTTTAGGCCTGGTTAACAGGGTAGAATCCCATATTTCACCCGTTGTGATGGGGGAAAATCCCAAATTCGGAACTGATGATTTACAGAATAAATATATATTCAGCCCTGAAATTAGAACAACCGGATCTGGTGCCAGGTCCTCACCACACTTAGCCCTACTCCCTAAAAGTAATAGGATTAGTAATAATATTACTATTATAAATGGGTATAACCGGATTCAACTCTCAAGTAAAAACTAAGCCATAAATACAATGTACACGAGGGCCAAACCAGGGATATCCTGACTTCCAGTGAGGATGAAACCCATCATTCAATTTACTCTATACATATTAGTACTTGCAACCAATCACCCAACACAACTGTATATGGGTATGGTCCGTGTTGATCAACTTGGGTACGTATGCAGTCGGAGATGGGGGAACAGTGTAGACCCTGATTATTACTGTGTTGACACAGCAGACGACCTATATACGAGACATCTCCCATGTGTATGATTATAAATAAAGAATTGCAAGACAAGCGGACGACAAATCGTTTGTAGGTTTTAAAGGTGGGACACAAATGTTGCCTGCTGTTATTTTCCGGCATACCGTATTTATTCCGATAGTAGCCCCCAGTCTCTAATAGTACACATCCTCCCATATTTGCATTTTAAATGTTATTTTTACATACAAAAGCCATTTAAAAAATTGTTTAAAATCAAATATGTATGTGAAAATAACCTTTTGATCATATTTTCCACGTTTTGATCCCTACAAATTGCATAGATTATTGCAAGTTCTTAATGTATACACAATGTATAATATTCTTTCCTACATTTCCAATAAACCTGAATACCGTATTTATTCTAATAGTAGCCCCTTCCCATATTTGTAATTCTAAATATATTATTTTCACATACAAAAGCCATTTAAAACATCGTTTTCATTTAAAACATCGTTTTAAATGGCTTTTGTATGTGAAAATAACACATTTTGATCTTACTTTCCACGTTTTGATTGCATAGCCCCCTACGGTATTTCTTTAGAAAAACATATTTTGTTGAGAAATAGAAATTAAAATAAAAACAGCAGATGGCAAAATTGAATTTAATGTTGTATGGGTTAAGGTTTAAAGCATGGCATATGGCGAGCAGTAGCAACATTGCAAAGTATACTTATGTAGCAAAGTATACTTTGCGGGAGTAATCATATTTTTTTTCCCCGAAATATAATTTGACCCCTAGTTGACCTCTCGGGCCACGTCCATTTTTGACCCAGGTGCCACCATATGAACAAATCTGAAACAGCGTTAACTATCAATCATTCACACCAAGTTTCGTCGAAATCGGCCTGGAGGTTTGTGAGAAGAAGATTTCTTGACAATTTGACCTACTTTTCAACGGCGGACATCTTGGATTTGGTGATGACCTCCATTTTAACAAAAATGGACAGGCTTCACCCACAGACCATTACAGTTAAGTTTGGCCAATATCGGCCAAACAGTTCACAAGAAGAATACGTTTGAAATCTTTAGTAAAAGAACAACTTTTTTACCGTTCGGTAAACCATCTTGGATAACAAAATCATCTGATTTAGACAAAAAATGCTCCAGAGTGATCGACTAGTCGATACCTTCGATTTGATATATTATATGACCATATTCGGGCAAAAATATAATTTGACCCCTAGTTGACCCCTCGGGCCACGCCCATTTTTGACCCAGGGGCCACCATATGAACAAATCTGAAACAGCGTTAACTATCAATCATTCACACCAAGTTTCGTCGAAATCGGCCTGGAGGTTTTTGAGAAGAAGATTTTTTGACAATTTGACCTACTTTTCAACGGTGGACATCTTGGATTTGATGATGACCTCCATTTTAACAAAAATGGACAGGCTTCACCCACAGACCATTACAGTTAAGTTTGGCCAATATCGGCCAAGCAGTTCACAAGAACAATACGTTTGAAATCTTTAGTAAAAGAACAACTTTTTTACCTTTCGGTGGCCCCTCGGGCCACGCCCATTTTTGACCCAGGGGCCACCATATGAACAAATCTGAATCAGCATTAACTATCGATCATTCATACAAAGTGTCGTCAAAATCGGCCTGGCGGTTCGTGAGAAGATTTTTTAAGAATTTGACCTACTTTTCCACGGCGGCCATCTTGGATTGTCGATGACCTTCATTTTAACAAATCTGAAATGGCATCACCCATATATCATCCCTGTAAAGTTTGACCAACATCGGCTCAGCAGTTCGGGAGAAGAAGATGATTGAAAATGTTCACGGACGACGGACGACGGACACTTTGCCATAAGAATAGCTCACATGAGCTTTGCTCAGGTGAGCTAACAATTCAAAAACAATATCTTTTTCGATAATATTAAATTAAAGGAAAATTTAAGAATGAGCCTTCTATTTATTTTGTGAAATTTGGTCAAATATTGATTTTATTGCGTTAAAACAATTTCCCCATGTTAAATCCCCATAGTCTATGGGGATTTAACATGGGGAAATTTTTAGAATTTCAGAAATACTGGACCGATTTTTAAAATTTAACTTGTTTTCTTAGTTGGATCATTTCCAAGCTATCTAGCCAGGTTTCGTAATAAAATCAATATTTGACCAAATTTCAAGAAATAAAAAAGAAGGTTCATTCTTAAATTTTGATAAAATTGGTGTTTAACGGCCTATCAACAGCTAAGGTCATGTAAGGCCGGGCAAACGGGTTCGATCCCATTTTAACCTGCTGCATTGGGGGGAAAATCCCAAAATCAGAACGGAATATTTACATCGAGAACAAATATATTCAGCCCTGAAATTAGAATAACCTGACCTGGTGCCAGGTCCATACCACACCAAGTCACTTGGGCCCCTTCCCCTAAAATAGGATTACGAATATCGTATTACTCACATAAGGGGTATAACCAGATTCAACTGTCACATACAAAATGCCAAAGACATATATGTGAGGGCCAAACCAGTCTCCAGTCGGGATTCCGGTAAGGATGAACCCCGCCCCGATTGTTAAATTACCCATAAAAAAGAAGGTTCATTCTTAAATTTTGATAAAATTGGTGTTTAACGGCCTATCAACAGCTAAGGTCATGTAAGGCCGGGCAAACGGGTTCGATCCCATTTTAACCTGCTGCATTGGGGGGAAAATCCCAAAATCAGAACGGAATATTTACATCGAGAACAAATATATTCAGCCCTGAAATTAGAATAACCTGACCTGGTGCCAGGTCCATACCACACCAAGTCACTTGGCCCCTTCCCCTAAAATAGGATTACGAATATCGTATTACTCACATAAGGGGTATAACCAGATTCAACTGTCACATACAAAATGCCAAAGACATATATGTGAGGGCCAAACCAGTCTCCAGTCGGGATTCCGGTAAGGATGAACCCCGATTGTTAAATTACCCATAAAAAAGAAGGTTCATTCTTAAATTTTGATAAAATTGGTGTTTAACGGCCTATCAACAGCTAAGGTCATGTAAGGCCGGGCAAACGGGTTCGATCCCATTTTAACCTGCTGCATTGGGGGGAAAATCCCAAAATCAGAACGGAATATTTACATCGAGAACAAATATATTCAGCCCTGAAATTAGAATAACCTGACCTGGTGCCAGGTCCATACCACACCAAGTCACTTGGGCCCCTTCCCCTAAAATAGGATTACGAATATCGTATTACTCACATAAGGGGTATAACCAGATTCAACTGTCACATACAAAATGCCAAAGACATATGTGAGGGCCAAACCAGTCTCCAGTCGGGATTCCGGTAAGGATGAACCCCGATTGTTAAATTACCCATAAAAAAGAAGGTTCATTCTTAAATTTTGATAAAATTGGTGTTTAACGGCCTATCAACAGCTAAGGTCATGTAAGGCCGGGCAAACGGGTTCGATCCCATTTTAACCTGCTGCATTGGGGGGAAAATCCCAAAATCAGAACGGAATATTTACATCGAGAACAAATATATTCAGCCCTGAAATTAGAATAACCTGACCTGGTGCCAGGTCCATACCACACCAAGTCACTTGGCCCCTTCCCCTAAAATAGGATTACGAATATCGTATTACTCACATAAGGGGTATAACCAGATTCAACTGTCACATACAAAATGCCAAAGACATATATATGTGAGGGCCAAACCAGTCTCCAGTCGGGATTCCGGTAAGGATGAACCCCGATTGTTAAATTACCCATCACGTGCTCCCACCTACTATGATCGTCTGTAAATTTCACATTAACAACATTTTCTTGTAAAATAATTATTGGATTTACATTTATTGAGCAGCCTATGTTCCATAAATGTAGATTCATCAATTTAAATTTCCAGACGATCCTAAATTTGCACTTACGAACATTTTAGTCGTACGGAGTTTAGTGAATTTTGGATTTGACATGTCTGGGAAATAGTTTCACATGCCTGGCAATAGTGCACAGCACATCAAGGCAATAGTTTTATTGTTCCGCAGATGAGCATGAAATAACTGTATATACGTACACTCCTTAGTGTAAAATACTGCGTGGTTGTAGTCAAGTAACGACTAAAGCTACTATTATGAAGACTAAAACATTCTATAAAGTAAGCAAATCATCAATGGGGATGTCACAAAATCAGAACGGAATATTTACATCAAAATAAACACATATTCAGCCCTCAGGCCCCTGCCCCTAAAAGTAATACCGATAGGATTACACTTATAAGGGGTATAACCAGATTCAACTCTCAAGAAAGCCAAAGACGTATAAGGATGATGAATCCCGATTGTTAAATTACCCATCGCATGCTCCCAACCAACCACCACATTGTGAATGGGTCTAACGTCCCTGCAACAGCCAAGGTCATATAGAGATGGCACCTCAGTTTCAAGTCTCATCCGAAAGACCAGTGGGATGGAACTACTATGAAAATACTTTTCATGCCGAGAGCTGGGATTGAAGGCACACACCTCCGGTATTCCAGTGAGTCCAGTGAGTCCAGTGCTCTAACCTCCAGTAGCCTATTTCACCAAAATTGCCAAGTACATGTATACTTATCTTGTAAGTACATGTACACTTATCTTGTAAGTACATGTACACTTATCTTGTAAGTACAAGTACATGTACACTTATCTTGTAAGTACATGTACACTTATCTTGTAAGTACATGTACACTTATCTTGTAAGTACATGTACACTTATCTTGTAAGTACATGTACACTTATCTTGTAAGTACATGTACACTTATCTTGTAAGTACATGTACACTTATCTTGTAAGTACAAGTACACTTATCTTGTAAGTACATGTATACTTATCTTGTAAGTACATGTACACTTATCTTGTAAGTACATGTATACTTATCTTGTAAGTACAAGTACATGTACACTTATCTTGTAAGTACATGTACACTTATCTTGTAAGTACATGTACACTTATCTTGTAAGTACATGTACACTTATCTTGTAAGTACAGTACACTTATCTTGTAAGTACATGTACACTTATCTTGTAAGTACATGTACACTTATCTTGTAAGTACAAGTACACTTATCTTGTAAGTACATGTACACTTATCTTGTAAGTACATGTACACTTATCTTGTAAGTACAAGTACATGTACACTTATCTTGTAAGTACATGTACACTTATCTTGTAAGTACATGTATACTTATCTTGTAAGTACATGTACACTTATCTTGTAAGTACATGTACACTTTGAGGGAGAAATTTTCAATTTAAGGATAAATTTATTAATTTTTATTATACTGAATTTGTTACATTATCACAGCGATTCTGGCAGTGATAATGTAATCAATTCAGTATCATAATTCTGCAAACTTTTAATCATCAAATATATGCAGGCGTTAGTTCTATATGAAGTAATGCATTTCGGGAAAAATAAATGATTACTCCCTCAAAGTATACTTAGCTAGATAAGTATGCTTAGCAATTTTGGTGAAATAGGCTACAGGTCACAGTCCATCCCTCCTTGACATAGATCTAAACATTTTATTGCAATAATAATTTATCATGTCAAAATTGTCCCTGTTGAGGACTTGATCAGTGTTTAAAACTTCAGACATCTAGACAAATAGCAAAGCAGAAAATACATTCCCCAAAATATTATTGAGAGGTGCAATAACAACTAAACTACAGCTACTATAAAGCTAATCCTAAATGACAACAGGTATAATACTTTTAAATGAAAACAAGACTAATATGTATTGTCTAGTCGAAGTCACAAGTAAAATAAAACTAGACATTATGTTTGTAAAACATGAATATGCCCCCGTGGCATACTGAACTGGAGAAACTCTTACAAACTTTTTGACGTAAATGTACACGGACAGATGGACGTACGTACGTACGTACGTACGTACGTACAAAACCTCAAGAGCAACGCAATATGCATTATGCATTTGGGCATAATAAACGTAATTTGGATGTCATTTGCCATGAAAAAAGGGAGATTGCGCTTACTACTGAATCATTTTCACAAATTGTACCGCATTGTCGTGATTGATATATTTGTATATACATGTACGTTATTACATGTATCTGTGTCAAAATGTGAATAAAATATTGTTTAAACTAAAGAAGGGAGATTGTCTTTGTAATCAGAGTATTCTATGACCACACATACACAAATTGGGCTTGCTGTGATATGACATTACATCATTTTTCGCCACTAATGACATTTTCCTATAACCAGATGGCCGTGACCCGCATGTCGAGCCCGCCGAGGCATTTAATGGTCTCAGAGTATATTTATTTGAAGTTTGAATTAAGGTATGTAAAAGCTTTAACGCAAATTTGAAAGTCATTTGACTTTGATCTTGGGCATGTGGGTCGCATGGGTGGGCTATAGAATGAAAATATGGATGATAATAAAGAATTATTTGAAGTTTGAAGCAAATCTGAGTATTAAGTGTTGTGGAGATATAAGGTATGTAAAAACACAGATTTCAAAGTCATTTGACCTTGGGGCACAGGGGCCGCATGAGTGGGACACATAATGAATATATGGACGATGATTAATAAGCATTTGAAGTTTCAAGTCGATGTGACTCAGGACTGCAGAGGTACAAGGTATTTAAAAACTGTAACGCAGATTTCGGACAGACGGACTCTCGCACGGACGGACACCCGGATGTCATTGTGATCATAGTGATCACAATGACGTCCGGGTGTCCGTCCGTGCATGCGAGCATCCGTCTCGCTTTCCACATGCGGGCTTGACAAAAATGGCGCAATGTGACAAAGAAGTTTTAGAGCACATGTGAAACTAAATTCTGCATGTGCTCGGACATTCAGGTCACCATTTGACATCATTTACGGAAATAATTTTGATCTTCGAAACAAATACCCAAGAAAAATGTGAATGTGATACGGCAGATAATTACACAGCCAGGCCCAAATACAAGATTGCTCCAGCTGGTTAGCATCTATACACTGGTCAAAAACTTGATAAGGGCTTATTTTGTCATTTAAAATGTATACATCTACCTCATAAGTCAAAATACATACGTGTATAATGTAAGTTACGTACAAGTACTACTTGGGACCACCATCAGCCTACATTTGCCTATATACGGCTGTGACTGGAGAAATGGCGCTTATGCGTTTTGAAACCAGTGTAGATCCAGATCAGCCTGTGTATCCGCAGTCTGATCAGGATCTGCACTGCTCATCATTCCATACCCGAAACTCCCGTGCTTCTAACAAGCAATATATAATATTATCAGGCTACAGGAGTTAGTTAATTGATCAAAAATCCCATTAGCCCAATTTCTCCAGTCACAGGCACATATTTCTCCAGTCACAGGCACATATCTCGTCAACTACTAGCACAAATTTGACACTTAAATACAGATACGAGAACTTTTTGACTGCACCTCGTACTTAAAATTATGTAATAATTATTAAAAAATATAATAATATAAAATGATATAATAAGTTCTGCCATGTTGTCTTGTCGTCCTCATCAGTGTAGATGTTTCAGAGTGTTTTTGAGAAAGCTTAGTTTTGTAACAGCTCTGTAACCGATTTCACCAAAATTGCAAAGTATACTATCTTGCTAAGTACACTTTGAGGGAGAAATTTTCAATTTAAGGATACATTTATTAATTTTTATTTAATGAAATAAAATATTTTTCTGACCAAATTATTATACTGAATTTATTACATTATACTTTTGCATACGTTTAAAGGTACATGCACTCAATAGGCACAAAATGTTCTTTATAGGAATTAAATAAGTGTATAATTGTGTTAAATTCAGTATAATAATTTTGCATACTTTTAAAGGTACATGTGCACTCAGTAGGCACAAACTGTTCTTTATAGGAATTAATTAAGTGTATAATTGTGTCACTATTCCACCAGTTCTAAAAGTTACGAGTGCCTGTAAAACAGACATAATGCGCGATGGTATCAGGCTATTTTCATATACAAATGAGGCATATTTTTTAATTATTTATGCTAATTAAATGTGTCACCAGAAAAAATAATATTTTCGACAGATTATAGGGTATGATCATTGCACATCAAAAAATAAAAACAGAGAATAAATAGTAATGTCCATTTACATTTTAAGGAAACACGGTTATCGCCCCTGATATCAGTGTGGAAATTTACGACCGATATAAAATGTATAATAATGACAATCAATACGTGGGGTAATGGTGAATGAATGTTTATTTTGCCAGAAAATGTCTCAGATGATGTCTCTGATATAAAGAACATTTAATGCCTACTGGGTGGGCATGTACCTTTAATCATCAAATACATGCAGTCGTTATTTCTAAACAAAATAATGCATTTCGGGGAAAATAAATGATTATTCCCTCAAAGTATACTTAGCTAGTATGCTTAATAGCAATTTTGGTGAAATCAGTGCTGAAAAGGCTACAGCTAGGACAGCTTCATCAACAGGTGATAGTATGTGATTTTCTGTGCTTTATCGCATCAAAACTTCTCTGGCATTTGTAGATATGTTTTTGAAAAAGTCTAAATATCAGGGGCCCGTTTCACTGAGCTTCGTACGACTAAGTGCAAATTTATGATCCTCTGTAAATTTCAATTGATGGATTTACATTTATTGAGCATTGGCTGCATATGCAGCCTATGCTCGATAAATGTAAATCCAGTAATTGTTTACAAGAAAACATAGTTAATGTGAAATTGACAGACTATCATAATTTTGCACTTGCAAACATGTTAGTTGTACAAAGTTTAGTGAAACGGCACGGCCCCAGGTGTATGTGATGAAGCCAGCGAGATATAACATACAGGATACAGCAGTAACTAGCACAGATCAGCAAGAACATACATACTATGCAGACACCATGGAACCTCTGTAATGTTCCACTGTAAATCCAGCAAATAATCACGACATGGCGGTGTTTTCCCAACAGAACATGCCATAATCATCAGAGTTATTGATTGATTGGGGGTTTCAACAGCAGTACAGACTGGAATGCACCTGAATGGGTGAAGGACCGACCAAAATGACATTAAAAACTTTCGGCACCGTCATGATCTGGTGCCAAGCATGCTTATCAGTTGGTCCCGGATGTGCATCTCAGTAAGGTTCAGCGCTAAGGTATGAATTTCAGGGCTCCAGATAAGCTGCGTATTTGCTTAAATTTGCCAAAAACCCAATTGAAATCAGAAGTAGCGAGTATCAAAAAGCAATACAAATTTTGTGGTACCTTTATCATGCTGCAGAAAACAATGAACAGACCACAAATATAGCATATTTTTCTTATTTTCAATGAAAACACATCTTGGTATTTCATTAGAATTGTCTCCAAGGAGACAATTCTAATGAAATACCAAGATGTGTTTTCATTTAGAGGCAACCTATTCAATAACTGTGGTCTGATGTGTAAACAGTAGTGATTTTATTTTACCCAATTAAAATATTGAAATACCCAATTGCTTCAGAAATGATGGAGTAACAATACTCAATTACTAATTCCTTATTTGGAGCTTTGAATTCTATAAGATGGACGAAAAAATCGCTAAAATATACATTTTTTCTCATTAAAAACTTGCTTTGACAGCAGTTTAGAATCATTTCCAATTGGTATCTATTTATATTTCCAATTGGAAATGATTGTAAAGTGCTGTCAAACCATGTTTTTATTGAAAGAAGGCAAAATATAAAGCAACAGTAGATGACAATTTTCGTTGTGCAGCAGTCGCAAGGGTTAATCCTTCACTGATAAAATGATTTTACATGAAATATTCCATTATAGTTACATAGAGGAGAAGGTGAACACTGAATCTGTATCGAAATACAGCTTTCAGAGATATCTGGGTAAAACTTCATAAAAAGTGTTCTTAAAATTATGTCCGGCCATATAAAAAACACGGAATATCAGACATCTTTCTCTCTTCGTAGTGTCTGTATCAATCACTATCACTGGCTGTGAGGTCTATGTAGTCCACTGAAATATATAGACATCGATTGATTGATATGGGTTGAACGTCCGTTTAACGGCAAAGTCATGTAGGAATGCACCAGTACAGAAGTTACGCTCAGCACCGAAATTACAATAAAAGTTCAGCACCGACAAAAGTGACTGTGATTGAAGAAATATTGACTGTGATTTGTATAGTCCCATTCCACCTTAAAATAAGCTAATACGCTATAGAAGAATGAAACATGGAAATCCATATAGCAGGTTATGTTTTGCTATTGCCTGAAAATACCGGAGCATAAATATGCTTATTTTAATTTAAAAGCATCTAATTACATAAAAATATCCATGCCATTTTAATGATTTATGATAAGAGAACTTACAGTATTTGGGTCTCTGTCTCTTTGATTGTCCATATCCCTTATCACTGGGCTCTGTCTTGACATCCACAGGCTTCAGTAGTACGACTTTGGCCACCTTTGGAGAGTTCTTTGACAACATGCTTGCACGGGCAGCATTGCCACGTTTCCCTGTGCACCGCGGGTCAATCGTCGGCAGCGCCGTGTCACACGGACTCACAGACGATCCTGGCCTGGGCTGGTCGACCATGCCACGCTGCTGTGTGCCCGCCATCAATGATGTGTTCTCCTTCTCTCCAATGGTGTTTGAATATTTCTGGCTGCTGTTGCTAATTTTGGGGGCCAGCTGCTGGAGTTTGTCCTTTAATTGCTGGCATACTGTAGCAGTTACCGGTGCGACACTTGGATTCTGCAGTGTTACTGGTGACGGAATTGTTCCTACAGGGAGAGGCTTCAGTACATGTTGTACATTTGGCAGTTCGTAGACAAGTTTTAACGTAGCGGGCGGCTTGTTTTGTGTAGATATCTGACTAGATGTTGGCATACCCACGGTGGAAGGATTGTTCAAGTGTCCAGCACTCACGTACCCCACACTGTGTGGCGTTGTCAGCTGTCCAGTTTGTTGAACCGTCGTCCATACACCTGTACCAGACACATTCTGGGGTACCTGTCTGGTGGGGATCGATATAGATGACTGTGTGGTCTGTGGGAGGGTGGAGACTTTCACAGGGGCCAACGAAGCTCTCCCGAAGTCAGGTACTGCAGAGTTTGGGCGCCAAATGTGTCAGCCACCTGTGACGTTCCTTCAATATAAAACGCAAATTGTATTACAAACACAAAATATATAATTACATGCATTACCGTATATGACTTATATGTGGCTGTGACTGGAGAAATGGGGCTTGTGGGTTACACGACAGGTGCATATTCAGATTGCAGTCTGATCAGGATCTGCACTGTTCTCCATTCCATCAATGAAACACCTGTCATGCTTCTAACATGCATTATTATCAGGCTGCAGGAGTGTGCTATTTCATCAGGAGCTACATTGGTCACAAATACCAAAAGCCCCTTTGTTCAGTCACGGATGCGCAGGCTGATCTGTAGCCTATTTCACCAACATTGCAAAGTATACTTATCTAGCAAAGTATACTTTGAGGGAGAAATTTTCAATTTAAGGATAAATTTATTAATTTTTATTACACTGAATGTATTACATTATCACAGCCATATTGGCTGTGATAATGTAATAAATTCAGTATAATAATTCTGCATACTTTTAATCATCAAATATATGCAGTCGTTAGTTCTATATTAAATAATGCATTTCAGGAAAAATAAATGATTGCTCCCTCAAAGTATATTTTGCTAGAAAAGCATACTTTGCAATGTTGGTGAAATCGGCTACTGGGTCTACACTGGTGACAAAGGCAAAACGATCCATTTTTTCAGTCAAACCCACATGTTATAATATATGAAGTTCGGTAAGCAAGTGATGGCAAAACAAATATTTGGCTCTGATTGGAGACAGGTGCATGGGTGTAAAAATTTGGAAAAATCCACTCGCCCTGCAGGACTAGTAGAAGCAAAAAGCTACTTGCCCTTACCAATTTACCACTCGCCCTGTACAATCCATGTGTTTCCTTAAAATGTCAATGGACATTACTATTTATTCTCTGTATTTACTTTTTGATGTGCAATGATCAAACTTTATAATCTGTCGAAAATATTATATTTTCAGGTGACACATTTAATTAGTATAAATAATTAAGGGCCATGATGGCCCTAATTCGCTCACCTGACTCCATGAACACCAGAGGAGAATGTGACATTGAGTTCATGTGTTTTAAAAAAAATTGTGCTATTTTTAGATGGCGGTCATCTTGGATTAAGCGATGACTCTCATTTTACCAAATCTGAAAATGCTTCACCCAAGAATCTTAACTTCCTATAGAAAATATTGCACCAGAGCAATCACCTCATCGATACCTTCAATTTGATATATGACATGAGCATATTTGGTCAAAAATAAAATTTGACCCCACGGGCCACGCCCATTTTTGACCCCGGGGTCACCATTTTCACAACTTTGAAAAAGCATTGTAAATCGATCATTTCTACCAAGTTTAGTTGAAATCCGGCTAGCGGTTCATGAGAAGAAGATTTTTTAAGAATATATGCTATTTTTGGACGGCGGGCATCTTGGATTAGCGATGACCTCTATTTTAACAAATCTGAAAAGGCTTCACCCATGGACCATAACTGTGAAGTTTGGCTACCATGGGCCAAGCGGTTCATGTGAAGAAGAATTTTGAAATCTCTAATAAAAGAACGACCTTTTGACCTTTCGGCGGCCGTCTTGGACGACATAACCATCCGATTTCGACAAAAAAATGCATCAGAGTGATCGCCTCGTTGATACCTTTGATTTGATATATGACATGACCATATTCGGTCAAAAATCTAATTTGTAATCCCCCAACCTAAGGACCATGACCATGAAGTTTGGTGACTATAGGCGCAATGGTTACCGAGGAGAAGACGTTTGAAATAGTTCACGGACGACGGACACATTGCGGTAACAATAGCTCACATGAGCGAATACATGAGCGAATACATGAGCGAATGAGCTTCGCTCAGGTGAGCTAAAAATGCCCATTAAAAAAAATACCATTACCCCACCCACTTGGTTTCGTACAGTACCATCTTCTATAATATATATAATAGAAGATGGTACTGTACGAGACCAAATGGGTGGGGTCATGGGATTACGACGACGGACATATTGCGGTCGGTAACAATAGCTCACATGAGGGGGGGGGGGGGGGGGGGGGAAGTGGCTTTTTTTTTTAGGTAGGGGTACCACCACCGGAATTTACATAAAATTATACCGCCCACCACCAGAATTTATTTCTTGCATAACCCCACTACCACCGGAATTGTTTTTTTTTAATAACCCCCCACCCCTACCACCGGAATTTATTTTTTGCATAAAACACCCCCACCACCAGAATTGCTTTCTCATTGAACCCCTTTCTCCAGAAAAAAAAGAAATTGCATAAAACACCCCCCACCACCAGAATTTATTTCTCCTTTAACCCCCACCACCAGCAAATGTTATTCTTAGGGAGCAATATGTGAAATCATTTGATTATTACCACTGCCGGAAGCTGAGGTCAACTAATATTGCTAAAGTCGTGTCATAAATAACGTTGATGTGTGTCGACATTAGGACACCGACAAGTACTGGTTTGTTATTGGCAGACGTTGTGAACAGGATATCTGTGAAAGAATATATCAAGCTGCTCTTTGTTCTATATTAATAAAACACATTATTATAAATATTAATCATTATACCAGAGCTGCCACATGGAGAAAAAGGGGGACATGAGGAACATGGAGAAAAAAAGGGGCTATTTTCAGGAACACATATCAGTACTCACACTTAGAAACTATATTATATATAATATTCATAAAGTAATTTTTTTAGAGCCTTGTCTCGGCCACCATGACCAACCGAATCAAAGTACTGAACATAGGGTACTACAAGATCAAACTAGATTGATTGATTGATTGTTGGTGTTGCAGTTTCATTAACCCTTAAAGGTACATGCCCACTCAGTAGGTACAAAATGTTCTTTACATCAGAGACATCATCCGAGACATTTCCTGGCAAAATAAACATTCATGCGCCATTATCCCACGTACTGATTGGCATTATTATACATTTTATATCAGACGTAAATTTACACACTGATATCAGGGGCGATAACCGTGTTTGCTTAAAATGTTAACGGACATTACGATTTAATCTCTATTTATTTTATGATATGTGCAATGATCATACTTTAAAATCTGTCGAAAATATAATTTTTTCAGGTGACGCATTTCTTTAGTATAAATAATTAAAAAATATCATGCCTCATTTGCATATGAAAATAGCCTGATACCACCGCGCGTCACTATCAGTAAAATATATATTACTAAATGATTATATCTGTATAGTGGGCACTTAATTGTAACGTTTAGAACTGGTGGAATAGTGACACAGTTATACACTTATTTAATTCCTATAAATGACATTTTGGGCTTACTGAGTGGGCATGTACCTTTAAAGCGCGGGAAACGACAATTGTCGTCTGCTGTTTTAAATATTTTTATATTTTCTCCTCAAAAACATACCGAGACGATTCTACTGCGCTACCAAAACAGATTTTTAAAGAGATTAAAATATACAAAAAAAATTGAGCAGACGGCAATTTTCTTTTTCAGTGTTTTAATGGTTAAGGGGTAAACTATTGATATGGCACAACTTGAAGTACAGTATGCACTGCTCCAGTATGTACCAAAACATTCAACAACATTACAGATTATGCATAGCAATATCAGAAAGATACTGTAAAAAAATATACAAGACATCATCAATTCAAGTATAAATACAGATTCCAAATATCTATGATCATTATAGATATATTGAAAACTGATTGAAGAGCAATAGTATATTAAAACATACAAATGACGTCATTGGGGAAACCGCTGACAAAATGTTCAATGTATGGAAGCCCAAACTTGTAAAAAAAAAAAAAATTGTCGTATTTTCATTACTTGCATTAATATGGGTATTAATCTACGCTGGATGTGTTATACTGTCATTAATTTGTTCCCTGACTGTAATTTATCACTTTAAATACTGACTTATTGACCCCCTTCCCTGAATGTAGAATTGACACTCATGTTGGCGTGTATTGGCCACCATAGACAAATGTCAATTATATCAGGCCGAATTCGGGAATGTCACTAAAATCCGCTGTAAATCCATCGATAGAATAAGGATTAACATCAGTTAGACCCACTTGTGCGAGTTTCGTTTCGCACAGGTGTCGGGTGAGTTTAAAAATAGACTGTCGGAAGGTCAAACTTGATATCGTTTGTGTGTTAAACGCGTCGCGTGTTTCGGAGAGTATTCGGAGGCGAGTTCACTCTGCCGAAAACTATAGCCTGTTACTAAATTTAGCGATGACCGCACGATTTGTGCCGCAAATGGGGGCAAATCACAACTTGAAAGAGCGACAAAATAATCCGATGTATTTTTGTACGTAGAACATCCATTGTTGATATTGTTCAGTGCAAGTAGTTTTTCATATTATTTTCAATTAGCGGTTGCGTTTGACAGTTAAACGTCGAGTAACACAATGCATTTTGTTGTTATGGTTACTCCAAGATATCACTACGGAATATCCCATCGAGGGGTGTCTGGGGCGTGCGTGGCTAACTGTCTGAGGCGATTACAATACATAGGCTACCCTATGTGAAAATCACAATTACATACACTGTTTGCAAATGGGGCCATGTCTGGCTGTAATCAGTGATGAACATCTGTGTTCTCCTAACTTCTTTCGATAAAAAAAGACACAAATTTGTTGGTAGTGCGCTTTGGAGCAGACATTTTATGAATTTACGTGATGAAGAAATCAATATCGCTGAGCGCTTGAAACTACTATTACTACACAACAAGAATCAAAATGATAAGCGCCTAGGCGAGTATGATTACAGGTAAATAAAAAAAAATAGGATTTATTGGCAGAATTGTGAATTATTTCCAGATATTCCAGAGTTGATTTTTTTTAATTGTTGTCTGTATTTCTAACATATTTTCCAGAACAAATACGGAAAAATCAGAACAGTTGGCAGCTCTGTTATACATGTAATACCATCGACTTGGTAATTACCCTATACGTGTATGCCATAAATATTAAAATCCACTGAAGTCCATTAGACAGAAAGGCGCCATTTTTGTATGAATCCAAAATTGTTATGAATGAGTGACGTCAACACGTAGTAGATAAGACACGCCCATAAACATTCATACGCACATAGTTTCTTCAATAAAAGATAAATATTATTAGAAACTAGAAATGGACGCTTGTCGACAAGTGCATGTGTATCCCCCTCCCCAGATACACAAGTAGTTTGAAAAAAGGGTGTTCGAGTATGCTCCGGAGACAAAATCAGTGACGGAAAAAACAAAGGGAGATAATTAAAAAATTAGTGATGCAAGAGTTGTCATTCTTGCGTGACACACCTTTAGGGTTGTGGTCTATGCATGTGTGAAGTTTCATGAAAATATTCCAAAGGGTGTTCGAGTTATGCTCCGGACACGAAATCAGTGCACGAAACAACAAAGGGAGATAACTAAACAATTAACGATGCAAGAGTTGTCATTCTTACGTGTGACACACCTTTGGGTCGTCTTCTATGCATGTGTGAAGTTTAATAAACTAGAAAATGTGTTCATAGAACACGGATGTCCCACATATCGCTTTGATAATAAATGAGGCCAAATTCCAAATCAAAATTTTCTTTTACCGGAGAGTTAAAGTTTTTGAAGCACCAAGTATGTGACCTTGACCCTGGGATTGGCGGGGGCAGGACGAACGTGGATTTGGCACAGGGCGGTAGAGGACCATTAGAGCAATGCATATATGAAATATGAAGCTGATCCGTGAAAGAAAACAGAAATTATAAGATATTTACCCGAGCGTTAAAGTTTTTGAAGCACTAAGTATGTGATGTTAACCCTGGGCTTGGCGGGGGCGGGACGAACGTGGATTTGGCACAGGGTGGTAGAGGACCATTAGAGCAACGCATATATGAAATATGAAGTTGATCCGTGAATGGAAAGAAAAATTATATTTACCTGAGCATTAAAGTTTTTGAAGCACCAAGTATGTGACCTTGACCCTGGGATTGGCGGGGCAGGACGAACGTGGATTTGGCACAGGGCGGTAGAGGACCATTAGAGCAATGCGTATATGAAATATGAAGATGATCCATAAAAGAAAACAGAAATTATAAGATATTTACATGAGCATTAAAGTTTTTGAAGCACTAAGTATGTGATGTTAACCCTGGGCTTGGCGGGGGCGGGACGAACGTGGATTTGGCACAGGGCGGTAGAGGACCATTAGAGCAACGAGTATATGAAATATGAAGTTGATCCGTGAATGGAAAGAAAAATTATAAGATATTTACCCGAGCATTAAAGTTTTTGAAGCACCAAGTATGTGACCTTGACCCTGGGATTGGCGGGGGCAGGACGAACGTGGATTTGGCACAGGGAGGTAGAGGACCATTAGAGCAATGCGTATATGAAATATGAAGATGATCCATGAAAGAAAACAGAAATTATAAGATATTTACCCGAGCGTTAAAGTTTTTGAAGCACTAAGTATGTGACGTTGACCCTGGGCTTGGCGGGGCCAGGACGAACGTGGATTTGGCACAGGGCGGTAGAAGACCATTAGAGCAACGCGTATATGAAATATGAAGTTGATCCGTGAATGAAAAGAAAAATTATAAGATATTTACCTGAGCGTTTAAGTTTTGAAGCACCAAGTATGTGACCTTGACCCGAACATATACAATTATTGACTAGTGAGCCATAGAATATCAGATTATATTATATGGCTCACTAGTCAATAATTGTTTTATTATATGATAATAGTCTGTATATAGCACTTACGACCTTATGCTATTAGACAAAAATTGAAAAAGAATTTGAAAAAAAAAATGAAAAAAAAAAAAAAAAAAAAAAAAAATGAAAAAAAAAAATGGAAAAAAAAAGTTTAAAAATAATAATGCTTGCTACTGGAGCCCAGAATTCTTTTTTAATAGTCCTATATTTATCTACATATATCTGCACAGGTCCACATAATGCCACAATATTTTCAACACAGTTTACGGAAATGTAATATCCAATGTAGTAATTTACCTGTATAAATTACCTGTGGTCAAGACTGGACATCTGCACATGCTAGCACATGGACAGGTGAATGGTTCTCCCAGTCTCTATTGTTCTCTCTACAGGTAAGGTGTACAGAGCACACGAGAAAAGGTGTACAGAGCAGACGAGAAAACGGGTCTTCATGCATTATTGTCCAGTTTGTAGAGTGCGCAAAACAAAAACGGGAGATAACTAAAAAATTAGCTACGCAAGAGTTGTCATTCTTGTGCGCGACACACCTCCGGGTCGTGGTCTATGCATGTGTTGAAGTTTCATGAAAATATTCCAAAGGGTGGGTGGTCGAGTTATGCTCCGGACAGGAAATAAGTGCGCGAAAACAAAATGGGAGATAACTAAAAAATTAGCTATGCAAGAGTTGTCATTCTTGATGCACAGACACACCTTCGGTTTGTGGTCTAATTGAATATGTGAAGTTTCATAAAAAAATATTCCAAAGGGTGGTCGAGTTATGGTCAATCAGTGCGCGAAACAAAAAGGGAGAGAATCTAAAAAATTAGCTATGCAAGAGTTGTCATTCTTGTGCGCGACACACCTTCGGGTCGTGGTCTATGCATGTGTGAAGTTTCATGAAAATATTCCAAAGGGTGGTGGAGTTATGCTCCGGACACGAAATCAGTTAGAGAAACAAAAAAGGGAGATAACTAAAAAATTAGCTATGCAAGAGTTGTCATTCTTGTGCGCGACACACCTTCGGGTCGTGGTCTATGCATGTGTGAAGTTTCATGAAAATATTCCAAAGGGTGTTCGAGTTATGCTCCGGACAAGAAGTGTCTGCGGCGGACGCGGCGCGCTGTCAAATCCATAGTATCCCCCGACGGAGTCCGGGGGATACAATAAGGAAATTAAGTAGTAGAAATGTAATAAATAGGATAATTAATCGTTTAGGATAAAACAGTTTAGATCCAGATGAGCCCTTATCAGCATCTGCACTTTTTGCAAGTACTTTTCATATTTATTAGGAAAAACACACCCCCTGGATATAAATGGACTAGTCTGAAAATCATTTGGGACGATTGGATTGGTCCTTAAATTAACATATCACAGTCCATTCCAGTTACTTAGGGTTGAAAGGGTTAACTCGATTTGGAGGTGTATCCATTGAATGTATACGAGGTGCAGTCATAAAGTTCTAGGACTTTGCTTATATCTAAAGAAACATTTGGTCAAATCAGTTGTGAAATATGTCATTAGAAAGCTGGTTCATTTGTGCAAACAGTAATATATCGGTTCCACGATGTAAACCGCAAGATTTCATAAAGTAGTCATTTATTCACAAGCATCTATGTCAGCACGGAGCAGTTTGACATCGTTACTTTAACGTTACTTAATGATTTAATAGCATTGTTTATTATTGTCCGCAAGCCAAAAATAAACATATTCATTGCATATGCGCAATTAAGATAAGTAGATTTTTTATTTTACTATAACTTGTTTCATTGTTTGTTTAAAGTATTTTCACCTAATGCTCTAATTCATTTTGATGGAGTGCAAGTTTAAACATAGTTGCTATACTTAGTGCATGGTTGGATACCTGTTGTTTTCGTATATTATAATGTCATTAAACACTTGATGCTATCCGTCATGGATTAAAAACCCGCACAAATTTCAGCATACATGTATAAGAGACCCGTGACAATATTTTGCCAATGTATCAGAATGCATAAATCTGTTTGTTTGTTTGTTTGTTGGGGTTTAACGGTCAACAACTAAGGTCATTTAAGGCTGGGTCAATGGGTTTAGTACTAAATCCCATATATTACCTGTACAAGTACATGTACATGTACAAATGGGGGGAAAATCCCAAAATCAGAACTGAGTATTTACAATAAACGAGGATGGCCGCGGCCCGCATGTCCAGCCCGCCGAGGCATTTGATGGTCTCAGAGTGTATTTATTTGAAGTTTGATGCCCAATAAGAATACAAAGTTTCAAGAAAATCTGACTTACGGTTACAGAGATACATGTAGTGGGTATGTGAAAGCTTTAACGCGAATTTTGACAGAAACTTTAAGTCATTTGATATAAGGTATTTAAAAACTTTTAACGCAGATTTCAGAACGCAAACAAAGTCATTTGACCTTGACCTTGGGCACAGGGGCCGCATGAGTGGGATACAGCATGAATATATGGATCATGAGTAATAAGCGGACGGACGGACGGACGGACGGACGGACGGACGGACGGACGGACACCCGGACGTCATTGTGATCACTATGTCTCGCTTTCCGCAAGCAGGCTCGACAAAAAACTATATATTCAGCCCTGAAATCAGAATAATCCTGATCTGATGCCAGGTCCTCACCACACCAGAATCACATGGCCCCCTCCCAAAAGCAGTAGGATCAGTAATAATCTTACTACTTTTATAATGGGTATTAACCCAATTCAACTCCCAGGTAACAAAAGAACCAAAGATAAAAACGTACCCGAGGGCCAAACCAGGCAAATTGTGATTCCTATAAGGTTAAAGGAGGAACCCCTACCGTTAATTTACGCCGTAGCGTTTGCCCGACCACAATCCATGCATAAATCTGTGTTGAAGTCACTATGCAGCCAAACACGGAACGCTGCTCCATCCATTGACGTGACGTCACAATTTTCTACTTCAAATTTCCTGCACTACCTGCATCCGTGTTACATAATACGTTTGTTTTCAAACGAACGAAGTCGAAACTATCGCAAAATATGTTCTCATTTTAAAATCAATTAAATTTGACCAAATGTAAATGTCATATGAAGATGAACAATGTGGCAGGTATATTAAACTCCGAGCACTTTATGACTGCAACTCGTACAACACAACTAGCCACATACCAGTGTTTGTCCGACACGGCATCTCCATGTCGGGGTAGGACACTTCCATCAGCTCCTGTTTCACCTCTGATGTGCGGCTGTATATCACCGAGGTCCGACCTGGCTCCTCCTTAATGACACGCCCACTCACTAGAATTGATCAGTTTACTGAGCAATAATTCCAGCACAAAAATATTTACACAATTCCCTAACATTTGATTGGCCCGTAGCAAGTCTCTGTCCAAAATTTATATCCCAGTAAACTCCCACGCCAAACTACTTTCCGTAATCGTCAGGCACAGTTAAAATAATTCTTAAGAAAACGGAAAATAAACACATTTTCTTGATGAATAGCCTTTTTGTGGAATTTATCGGGGATATAAACTTGGAAAAGTCGCGGGAATACTGGACGAGGCCTTCCGGCCTTCGTCCAGTATTCCCGCGACTTTTCCAAGTATGTACCCCGATAAATTCCACAAAAAGGCCATTCATTCCTATAACACATTAGGCCACAACCCGAGCATCCGGGCAAGGTTATATGTATGGAGGAGCAGAAAACATGGCACTAAAATTGCAATACAATCTTGATCCTGCGTCATGTATTTTTGTACAGAATTAGCCGTTTTCTAAATAATCTTTGCATGTAGTGTAGACCCAGAAGAGCAGAGGACCGTTTCACTAAACTTCGTAGGACTAAAATGTTTGTTAGTGCAAACTTAGGAGTCTGTAAATTTCACATTAACAATGTGTTCTTGCAAACAATTATGGGATTTACATTTATTGAGCATAGTCTGCTCAAAAAATGGAAATCTTTTCACGACGACACTAAATTTGCACTTATAAACATTTTAGTCGTACAAAGTTTAGTGAAACGGCCTCCAGGATTATACCGAGCTGAAAGACATGATTCATCAACAAGTGTGTAAGATAACACATTGTGCCACCAGCCAATACAATGGACCTACCTGTATGCCCGTACAATCCCGCGTCTCGAGGTTCCTGCTTCACGCAAGTGCTGTTGATAGCCGACCCATTACCAACACTACCAGTTTTCTGTGGCTCAACGACGAGTTGGATCGCTTTCTCTTCGGTATTTGTAAGGCCCGCATTCCCGTAGACTTGGCGAACTTGAACGCACACCGCTAGGACAGCTGAAATGAGTATTAAGTCATTAATTACAAGCCTATCACAGTATCTAAAGAGTATTATACCCTCAGATTTCAAATTCAATGCGTATTTTACTTTCACAAATGTATTATTGATTTTCTTATTAAATAGGGAACAAATGAATATATAATAAAAATATAACAGATTTGAAAATTCACTTATTGGAGCTGCTCAAGTAAATTTTCAACTTTATGTATTTTCACTACCGTATTTTGCTGGTTATAAGTCACAAAAGTGTATAAGACGCACCCCTATTTTCAGTCAAAAATCTGGGGGAAAATGTCTACATGAGAATATAAGACGCACCCAATTTTCCTGACAAAATGAAACAAAAATTTAAAAAAAACTCGCCAAATTGTTGTTATTTATTCCCGCACTGTTTTTTTATTCGTACCTTTTGGACGTGTTAAATGTGTAACAGACTATAGTCAGAAACCGTGTTATATTTGCGATCATATTGCTGCCGAAACTTTCAAAGTGGTATTATATTGTTAATTATTGATTGCGGTATGTATTATCTCTTTTCAACACCATTTACGGAAAATATTTTCAAAAACAATATCGGCGAAATATGGCGACAGATCTGCATACAATTCAGAGTGTTTTTTTAACCCATTCCTTTCGGAATACATATTTACGGATATGAAATTTATTAAATATTTTATTTTTATTTTTGTTATTTCTCACTGAAAGTATATGTTGTGACCACTCATTTGAACCGTCTCGACGAAACGGTTTAAATGGTGGTCGCGGCATATACTTCTGAGTGCATAGAAGGAAAATAAACATAAGAGTATCCTCAGCATGAATGGGTTACTGATTGCCCCATGAGCACGTTCGCGACGTCTGCGGCACATCAAAAGGCATGTTGACCAATCAGTGCAATTTCAAAACATAGCCTAAAGGTCACACAGCTTACAGCCTCGTGCTGAATGACGTCATACGTTAAACACCTGTTAGTTGACACGGCTGGGTGTTATCGATTTTTTCCACAAAGCAATACACAAATTCGCCTGTGTAATATTTCAAAATCAGTCGTATCTTCCGTAAATGACGCTGAATGTTGACAGACATTTCAGAGCAGTGCAGCCGAAATGACGTTGAAAGCAGCCTATAACTATGACGAATTTGCATTGTCCACCGACGTAATTATAATGTTTTTAATTAGAGATTAGCGAACATTGTAAACCATGTGCAGACCGCGAATCCACCGCCTGGTCTGGCCGATAATGCAATAAGCCGGGATTTGTCAGAGATAGAGACCCAATTCACATAAACACGTTTGCCGTGTCATAAATAGACTGGTTCCCGGTAGTATTGTTTCACTGGGCACGCATCAGACAGGGTACCAGTTTAGTGACGAATACGAAACTGACGTCAGCAACCGCGTGTATTGATATTTGATATGGCTTTGTGTGTATAAATCTTGACACGCGGTGTGTTTGATGTCGCCTAGATGCACAGGCTTACCACTTTGGACGAATCAGCATCGTGTAAAACACAGTTTCGAAACTAATGATGGAGTTTTATAACTTGCGTGGAATTGCATTATGCATATTGGGATTTACCGTTACTGGCGTCATGTAATATTTTTCATGGCAAAATGACACCGACCGACAGGTAAATGTTTTCAAAAGATAATTCAAATGATAGAGGCCAGATCGTGATTCGGCAGAGAAAATGTCGACCGAATGTGACACAGCGTCGAAACCACAGGCATTCGGCGTTGAAACAAGTACGGCGCGAACTGTTTAGAATACGAATCTGAGGATACTTTTCCAATTTCAAGCGGTTGTTACCGCAAATACTAACAAAAACAACAAATATCGAAACAAAGCTTTATTTTATGAATTTTTGGGGTGGAAACAAATGCCCTTGTATCCAAACGTGTGTATAAGACTTTATGGGATGAAAATCTGGGTAAACAAAGTGTGTCTAATACTCGGCAAAATACGGTACTCAATTTGAAAATCAATGCGTATATTCACATTGCTGTGAGTATTTTGTACTCCCACTTTTGATAATCAATGCATATTCTGATACAATAAGTGCGTAAAATACGCCGAAACAACAAAAGACACTTCATGCTTCTAACAAGCAATATAGATCGCTATCAGGCTACAGGAGCTTGCTAGTTGATTGGTCACAAATCCCATAAGCCCCATTTCTCCAGTCACAGCCATGTATAATTATTCACTTACGATCCAGGAATGCCTCCCTCAACACTTTGTAGTTATGTTCCCAGAGTGGCTCAAACGCTGCTTTCAGGTGATACAGTAGCGCCCGGCAGATCTCCCGTACAAACTCCACTATCTCTTCCTGCAAATAAAATGTCGCTGTCAGGCCATAAAAGTAGTTTGCGGAATGTGACGCGGGATGGCAGCAGATTCTTTTAATATACTCGTTTTGTATGTTTGATTCTATTTTTTCAAGTTACAATAACCTATAAGATGTTAAAAATAACCAGGTTTTCGTCAGACATGATGGGATTTAAAAAAAAATTGTCATGGCGATAAAATTCTCAACGCGCAGTGATTTTTCTGACACGGCAATATCTGAGAACCAAAGTACATTTTTTTTATGGCCAGCAGAGAGATGAAATTTCTGAATCATAAACCCTATCAACACTACATACCTCTACAGTGGTGTTTGCAAACAGTGTACATCCAGAAGAGCCGGCTCGTAACGAGCCGTCTCATCAGGATCTACATGTTTTGCAAGTAATTTTCAACCCCTTTTTGAAAATCATTTTGTGATGACTCGATTGGTAGAAAAAATGACATCACAATCCATTGCAGTTATTTAAGGGTGAAAGGGTTACGCTACTTATTTTCTAGCACTCGATTGGAGAACAGTTTGTTAGAACCATTGTTTGTGCCAAACCTAAAATTTTGAAAACCAAAAGCATATAGTCCAATTTCCCTATAATTTAACCCTTATCATGCTGAGGTTACACCATTGTGTTTGCGGAAAATCCTAAATATTTTCCTTCTATGCGCTTAGAAGTACAGTCGAACCTGCTCGGGCGGTCACCTTTAATCAGCGGTCACCGCCGTTAAACGGCCACTTCAAATTCCCCCCGCGCATTTTTGCTATATAAAACGCCTTCATTCAACGGTCACTCGTCTAACGCGGCCAGCGGTCATTAATTATCGTCCCAAACTAGTGATCCAATTTCATTAAACGGTCACCGCTAATCCCGATTTCAATGTACCCTGCGGCGGGGTCGTTACTGAAGCGCGAATTAACAATGATGTCAGCAGTCAATGCGGGTAATTAAAACACCAAACACGTTGCCGCGTCGGCGATATTGAGAGGGCATGTTTCACAGGTACAAATTGTGTTGCCCGAACTATCGGCGCATTATTGAAAGAACAGCCTATCGCATCCGGGTTCTTGCACCCTTGTCCGTCGATTCGTAATTTCTATAGGTTACCGACACAAATGTTGTAAAAAGGAACAGCCCATTGCCAATTACCAAATTGACAAAACACGAATAGCTGATATAATTGGTGTATTGCCCAGGACCGAGTGTAACCGGCTCAAATATAATTTAAGCAAATAGCCTCATATGTCGAATATGAGCCGAATGTCGCACTTATTGACTGCTTTTGCCGACATCGCCTATGCATTATTCACGTACACAATTGGAAATGAATCCAAATTCGACTTGACCAATATCCGACAAAAAAAAAGAAAAAAAGTTTGCATAACTTATCCCACACCATTTCCGATTATGCCCTATTATCTAGTACAATAAGTTGTCTACAATATAAGTCTTGCACATTAACAGTTGCAGTAGGCTGTAAAATAACAAAAACGTGAACATTGGTGTTTTTATTTGTTGATAGAATTTTTATTTCATTAAATGATATAATTTAACAATTAAATATTTGTTACTTGTTAAGAAATCCACTCATTACATGTTCAGGTTCAATTTTGAAAATATTAAATAAATATAAAGATACACATTTATATTGATATTTAATCAATATGGTACTATAATTTCTAAATTAATCATTAATATTTATTACATTTGTATTATCAAGTCAACATACATGTCTATGTTATCTTTATCTTCATTTCAAAATTTACCTGAAATGAACCTGAAAACACAACCCTCTATTAAGAGGTCACCTCTGTTAAGCAGCCAGTTTTGTCACTTCCCTTGGGTGGCTGCTTAAGACAGGTTTGACTGTATATGTCGCAACAACCATTTGAACATAAACAAATATAAAAATAAAATATTTAATAAATTTCATACCCGTAAAGGTGTATTCCGAAAGGAATAGGTTGAACATAGGATGAAATATCTTATAGCATGGAATCAAAGCAATGCAAGTTTGTTTACAACAGTGAATGTCTAGCCGAGTCTTAGTCGAGCATGTGTATAGCGCTCGATCTACTATTGCATTTATTGTGCTGACAAATATCATTTGATCTATTGCATTTATCGTGCTAATGGAAAGACTCCATCTGCAATAAAATTTATCATGCTAATCCAAAGATTCGATCTACTATTACATTTATTGTGCTAAATAAAAATTTGACCTACTATTGTGTTTATTGTGCTCAACAGGACTCTACGGACTATAAAGAGCGGGCGGTTGTATTCCTCCAGCACCCACCTGTAGCTTCACAAGTTGCTGCATCAACTGCTGGCAGGCGTTGTCAAACATCGTGAACCTGTCCCGGTCTATGGTGGTCGCCAGGTGGGTCTTCATGCGCACAAACATGCCGGGCCCGCACTCCTCGGCGCACGTCGTGTAGGCGGGCGTCAGGTGTTCCTGCACGAACGGCGTCACAATACGCGAAATGTCACGCTGCTTACTCGTCACCATGTCCTTCAGCTGTGCCACCATTTCTGTCAACTGTAATTGACAGTTGCCAAATAATAACTAAATGTCACAGCTTATCAACAATAAGGTCTACACTCTGCTTCACCAAAGCTTCCCAAATGTATAACAGGAAATGCGGCCCGTCGGCACATGAATGCCCGTGTAGGACGTACGTACACCGGTGGACGAGTTAAACTACACGAGTCATTCAGGAATGATTCGGGAAAGTTATTCTGTCATGCAAAAACATCTAACTGAATATCTTGATGGCATAAACCATTAAAAATCACGAGTACCATACATTTCCGGCTATAAGTCGACCTTTTTTGTCCAAATAATTAAGAACAAGAGTGCCGTAAGTCACAAAATACACCCATTGAAGATACAGAAATGTGAAGCTGTCCCCAAGCCAAACATTAATGAGAATTTGAAAACCTATAGCATTATTTCTTCCGCTTGTGATAAACAGGTATACTAATTTAGGAAGAGATGTGTAAAGTAGAAATCATATAGAACTGGATACAAAAATGTAGAAAAATGGCAAAGTTAAAAAGGTGATATTTTTGTTAAAAAATGTTTTCGGCATAAAAACACCAAGGTGCACATCTTCAATATGTGTAGAAGACGTGTGTATAGTTTCAGATCAAATGACGGAACGGTTTCAGAGGAATTGTGTACACAAACTCTGTACCCTATATACAATTGTATACAAGAGTTGTCAGAAGACAACAAAGCTCGCCTATTGGCAGCCTTCACTCAAACTTGGCACAGTTGTATAAAAAACATGAATATTATATAACTTGACCTTGGGTTAAGGGGTGTGCGGTGGACCTTGACATTGGGGTCAGTGGTGGAAGGTGGGTCGTGGATTTGCAAAACTTGATATCAAAAGATACAAGCCTGGTATTTTATCAGGGAACGTTTTATACTCGAAAATGACAAGAGATGACGTGGTTATCTATGTAAAGAATGCAGACTTGTTTACGTTGTGTCATTACACCGACATCATTCGGTAACATCACGTGATGTGATGTCATCCGACCACTGGAACGTCAGGTTTCACTTAGTTGTAACCCAGTTGTTTGTATCAGGTCAATGCCCGATACAACAATATGTGATCAGTCAGTATGTATTTGGTCAATACAAAGCAGGTTACCCGACAGAATACCAGTCTAGTCCTTTGATATCAGGCAAAGCTACGGCAAATGTAAGAAATCATATCAATTCAGAGCAGAGTCTCAAGACACAATCATGAAATTATATTAGGTAACAGCTTAATACTGATGTTTATGCAACAGAATTAGCAAATATTTTGTTGAAAAGAAAACAGATTTGATTACGTTGCATCATTACACCATTCGGTAAAATATTTAAATTTAATTTATTTATTTAATGGTGTACACGGCAGTGCCAACCACAAGGTGTATCTGGGCAGCGACGAGTGCCACCCTGTCACAGGGCACACTGAGACTGTCTAATTCTCGGACCAGCCCCCACATGAACGACCTACGCCTGTATAACTATATATGACTGGCCCGTACCTTGTGGCTGGCACTGACATGTAGCTGGGCAGTGACGCGGGCCACCCTGTCGCGGGGCACAGCGAGACTGTCTAATTCCCGGTCCAGGCCCCATGTGAATGACCTCCGCCTGTATAACTATATATGACTGGCCCGTACCTTGTGGTTGGCACTGCCGTGTAGCTGGGCAGTGACACGGGCCACCCTGTCGCGGGGCACACTGAGACAGTCTCATTCCCGGACCAGCCCCCACGTGAATGACCTCCGCCTGTATAACTATATATGACTGGACCGTACCTTGTGGTTGACACTGCAGTGTAGCTGGGCAGTGACGCGGGCCACCCTGTCGCGGGCCACACGGAGGCTGACCTAATTCCCGGACCAGCCCCCACGTGAATGACCTCCGCCTGTATAACTATATATCACTGGCCCGGACCTTGTCGCTGACACTGCCGTGTAGCTGGGCAGTGACGCGGGCCACCCTGTCGCGGGCCACACGGAGGCCGTCTAATTCCCGGACCAGCCCCCACGTGAATGACCTCTGCCTGTATAACTATATATCATGGCCCGTACCTTGTTGGTTTGGTTGGTACTGCTGTGTAGCTGGGCAGTGATGCGGGCCACCCTGTCGCGGGGCACACGGAGGCCGTCTAATTCCCAGACCAGCCCCCACGTGAATGACCTCCGCCTGTATAACTATATATCACTGGCCCGTACCTTGTGGTTGGCACTACCGTGTAGCTGGGCAGTGATGCGGGCCACCCTGTCGCGGGCCACACGGAGGCCGTCTAATTCCCGGACCAGCCCCCACGTGAACGACCTCCGTCTGTATAACTATATATCACTGGCCCGTACCTTGTGGTTGGTACTGCTGTGTAGCTGGTCAGTGACGTGGGCCACCCTGTCGAGGGGCACACCGAGACTGTCTAATTCTCGGCCCAGCCCCAACGTGAACAACTTCAGGCTGGCCAGGATCTTTGTCTTCACGTTCTCCAGGCTCCTCCACAGCATACCACTGTAATGCAATACAGGGAATGAAAATATATATGATGAGAATCGTCATGTGAAGTTTTAAGTCAATCAGCCGTACGATAAAGCAGAATGGACAACGCGACAATTTTTGCATCCCTTTATCCCATCAAATCCTGCCTCACATGTTTCAGTACATGGATCCAAGAGGCCAACAATGACCCCTTGCTGCTACAGACCGGTTTATAAATGTGGCTGTGACTGGAGAAATGGGGCTTATGGTTTTTGCAATCAGTGTAGATCCAGATCAGCCTGTGCATCCGCAGTCTGATCAGGATCTGCACCGTTCATCATTCCATAATCAGGAACCACAAATCCTGATTTCAAGAGATATGCTGAAAATTCCCTGAATTCATAAATACAAAGTTGAAAATTACTATAGGAATGAATGGCCTTTTTGTGGAATTTATCTACATGTAGGCAGAAAATGGCAGCTTTCTTGAATCACGTTACTAAGAAAATCAAATTTTTAAAAATCTTTGTAAAATTTCTTTACACAATAAAATTTGCACTTGCAGCTGACGCAGGCAAATCTTCTGTGGATGTATTCACATTTAATGATGTGTACACGTAGATGGAAAATGGTAGCATTAGTGACGCACATTAACCCTTTGAACACTAAAGCCCTCCATATTGGTTTATGAAAACAATGCAGATCCAGACGAGTGGACTCGTAACGAGCAATCTCATCTGGATCTGCACTTTTTGACAGTAATTTTCATATTTTTGAGAACAAAAAATACCCCCTTTTCATAAATGGACTAGTCTGTAAACCATTTTGTGACAGTTGGATTGATTGCAGTTACTTGGGGGTGAAAAGGTTAATGTGAGAAACCGATGCATAAATATCTTTGTAAGAACTTTTTTATTTTGCAAAGCCCCTGGTCTACTGTCGCACCTGAATGCGCGGTCCCAGACGATGGTCATGCTGCGGTACATGGGCTCAGACAGGTCCTCGTTGAAGTCGACGGGGCCGAACGAGGGCGACGTGAACACACCGTGCCGCTGCACGGTCCCCCGGTACGTGCCCCAGTGCAGCCCCCCGGCCCGCCGGTCACTCTTATCCTTGTTCATCTGCAGAGTAGGCACCGGCAGTTTTGTACACGGATGTGAGTGAGAAAACATAGTCAACACTAGTAACCTGAAATTCTCTTATTACAGTCAAACTACTGATATGTCAAATTCTCTTATTACAGTCAAACTACTGATATGTCAAATTCTCTTATTACAGTCAAACTACTGATATGTCAAATTCTCTTATTACAGTCAAACTACTGATATGTCAAATTCTCGGTCCAAAGTGCATGTTTTCTTATAAAACTGTAAAACATGGATATGGCCCGTGGCATACTGGAGAAACTCTTACAGACTTTTTGACGTAAATGTACATGGACTGACGTACGGACGTACGGACGTACGGAACCTCAAGAGCAACACAATATGCCCTACTTGCTATCGCATAGGGGGCATATTAACTCTCGCTAACTCAAATTTCCGTAGTATTTTCCTCAGTCCCATCGAGTAAACGAGTGTAAATTTCTTAATTTTAGAATAAAAAGAGAGGAAAAATTTTCATCCATGTTTTATCATTACAAG